>MU105621.1:1015628-1041502 GCA_012274485.2 Sinapis alba | reverse complement strand
CGGCGGCGGCGCGCGCGTGGGGAGCCTTCCTCTCACCCAAGCCATTTAACATATGGCATGTGAGTGTACATTTATATACTACTCACTCTCACTTTGATTCTCCGATGTGGGACTCTTTTAAACCCCATCATGCCAATTAACTTGGGCATTTAAACACTAAGCCCAAACATTTCTTTTCACAATTTTACTTGAAGCCCAACGGCTTATTTATTGATCCAACATGATCCACTGGAGCATTTTGAGACCAGTTCTCGTGTTCGCATGAGCTCGACCTGTGGTCGTTTCCTTCGGTTTGCGCTCTCCAATTATTCCATCCACTGGTTAAGGTGAGGGTTTACTCCGTTAAATCATGAACTAGTTTAGTACTGCTATTATGAAAAGTTTAGTTTCGAAACATGATCTGTCTCCATAAATTTAGTCTGCTTACGAGTCTTGTTAGTTATTTTATTGATTGTTAAACCGGAAATAGGATAATAGAGGATTCAACTATTGTGTGAATTACGTGATGATGAGCACTGTAATATATATATATATATATATATATATATAGTAGGGACTATGTGCGAGGGCGGGGGTTCAGAGATGTCTAAGCTAGCGACGCAGCGGGTTTTGAGGGCGGGGTACAAAGACGTTTGTACTATCGACGCAGCGGGTTTTGAGGGCAATGGTACATACACGTTTGTACTATTGACGCAACGGGTTTTGAAGGCGGGGGTACAAAGACGTTTGTACTATCGACTCAGCGGGTGGTTGAGGGTGGGGGTACAGAGACATATTGTACTATCGACGCAGCAGGTATATATATATCCTTATGAGGAAATGTGTGGTGCAGGGAGTAGATATGTACTATGAGCGCATGGGTGTTAGTTGGACTCGACATATATTGATTGTTCTTTGTGGTGTAGACACCGTGCTTGTTTAATGCTAGAGCTAAGCTTACATAGTTGTAGTGTTATGTCCTAAGTCAGTGGTTTGCGGTTTAGCATCCCATACCTCATTGAGTGACTCCCCTGTTACTCACCCCCTCTTTCTTCCAGTTGCAGGTGAGCATGTCGAGTAGTCGGATACCTTGATGATTCAGTGTCTTTAGGATCATTGTGTTTTATTACGGTTTTAGTTATTGTTTTATACGAGCAAAAATTTTGTTACGGTTTATTTTGGTTATTAAATTTAAAATGATTTTTCTTACTTTGATTTTATTAAATGTTTGAATCTCTTATTTTATTTTAAATAACTTGGTTTAATTCAATATTTTACCGGAAATAACACGCCATTCTCAAGAGAGGAGGAGATGGGTGCTACAATTTGGTATCAGAGCGGGTTCTGTTTCGGTTCTGACCCTGGACGGCGATTAATGGGACTTGGATTTCAACTATTTTCAATGTTTTAGGATTATGAGTTTTTGAAAGAAAGAAAAGACACCCTCCAGTCTAAGCATCATTCGATTAGGCGTTAGCCTTTCTGATTTTATTTTCTCTTGCAGAAAAAGACGAGTCTATGTTTGTTTCCTTGTTTCTTATCTCGTATTATTTTTTTATTTCGTAGTCGTTGAAGTTCATCTCGGATTTCTTTTGGAATTCGGGACAAATTCCGATTAAGTGGGAGAGAATTGTAACGACCCGAATTTTGTTAAAAATATTAAAACTACAGTTTAGTTGGTGACAGCTTGTCCTGTAGGGGAGTTGTTAAAGCGTGAGGTCCAGGGTTCGAGGTGAACCAACAACCTAATTATGGAGTTAGTGAGAACTCAGAAGGGAGGGGTAGGGGTCGATGCGCTACAGCGCTGTGAACCTGGGGTCCGAGTGAGCGGGACATGTTGTCACAAAATAAAGTCGACTTTTTATGTGACAACCTGTCCCGTGAACCCTAGGTTCACAGCGCTGCAGCGCATTGACCCTAACCCCTCACCGTGGGAAATCTACATCCACCGCTAGGTTATTGATGCGTTTGGCGTTCCTCGAACACAAGACCTCACCCTTTAATAGCACTTCCACATGACAAGCTGTCACCAATTGATCTGCAGTTCAATTGGTGACAACTTGTCATGTGGGAGTGCTGTTAAAGGGTGAGGTCTTGGGTTTGAGGAACGTCAAGCGCATCAATAACCTACCGGTGGATGTAGATTTCCCACGGTGAGGGGTTAGGGTCGATGCGCTGCAGCGCTGTGAACCTAGGGTTCACGGGACAGGTTGTCACAACTATGCAAAAATAGCCTATATGTTTTGGATAGCAGTCAACTGCTTGGTTCATATCATTCGGCTCTCAATTCTGTTGGCATTAAACCATTGTCGAATGATTGGCTTGGCCATCCTCATTATTATGCACTTCAGCTTTACTTGTCAAACTCATATCAAGTTCATCATGAATGTAAAGCATGTATCGTATAAAATCATTGTAGAACATTATTTTTTGAATCATTGATTGGTTATGATAACGTTATGTTTTCGTTCACTCTGATGTATGAACAGCCCACTGTCATGGGTAACTCTTATCCAACAAAGAGTCATGTCCTTGAACCTATTTTGTTGTAATCCAAGCTAACTTTGAACAACTTACCAAAGCCCATAAAAATAGCTCACATCTCTAAAACCCTCGCGACCCAACAAAAATCAAGTGTCCTTGACAACACTAACAAGACAATTGGCGACGCGTACAAAAACGAGCACATGGACAAAAACCTTACTAGGAATTTTTTTTTATCATGATTAAAGCTCTCATAGGCACAAAGTATATTATATAAACTCCTTCTCATTCATCGACGCCAACTCCTTCTCCACTTTGTTCTTGCCGGTGTGGAGCAATCTATAACTTGCCAAGGTTCACCTATACTTCCAACAACTTGATCTCAGCAGCCACTTCCTTAACATTGGCCATTGTTTTTCCATTGACTGCTTCCTTCTCCCAATTCCTAGCCATGTATTTCTCTCCTTGAACTTGGAACTCACCTCCTAAGATCAACCTCATGAGAAGTTCCCAGAACTAGATTTTCTTTTCAAGCCTCTTTACTTGGAGCGAGGAGACAATATCAGCCTCATTGTTTTCCAGATTTACATTACGGCCTAATGATTGCAAGCCTCTGAGCTAACTGATTCTTCTGATCTTTGTATGCATGCATGTCAGCAACAAACTTTGCTATCTCCCATCAAGCCTCTTCCAGAACCTTTGGGTTAAAGGCGGCTTACGTCCTCATCTCATTGAGGGAAATGAGACGGTTGGTGGCTTTGATCACCTACTATAAACAAACGAGAAACGAACATAGGTCATCACAAAATCATTGCATACCAAATAAGTGGAAGTATCAACATACCTTTGATAAACAAAAGACACATTGACATTCACCTCCCTCTCTTTCAAATCAAGTGGCATTGGCAGTTGACACTCCGCTCCTCTCAGGAAGTGAAGTAAGTTTGATATGCCTTCTAGATCCTATGAAATCAGAACATCATTATTGTGTTCAAAGAACCAATGGTAAGAACTTTAAGAAAGAAGATTGAAATAGGAAACACCAGCCCCCACTTCTTAAAAAATGGTGTATAAGAGCAATAATATCTTGGCTTAACCCGCTCCAAAGATTCAGTCACTATTAAAACTACTAGGCGTATCTCGGCCAAAACATTATAAGTACAGAGAAAATGGGCAAGGGATCCCTCAATCGTTTCAATATGATAGGTGAACTGTATCTCTCCCCTTTAAAGATTCTAATTTATGTATGTTTTATTGTCTTAATCATCAGGTTTGATGCAGTTTGCACTTAAAGAAAGTCATAAAAGAATCAAACAATCGGAGGCGGAGGATGGATAAAATTTTCGTAGTTTCTTCTCCCAACAAGATGATTCAAAGATATAAATAGGGTAAGAAATTACCTTGATAACGAGTCAGTGGGAGCAGTTAAGAAAGACGTGGGAACTTTAATTACTTTCGATTATCGAGATCAAAGAAAATATTTTTTAGTAAAATTGGATCCAGTTCGTCATAAACTTGATATAATGATCTTAAGATGTCGAATGTCGACCTCGCAGACATTGTAACACACATTGTTTTTTCAAAGAAATCTCACACTGAAATCTGATGTTAGTCTTTTGTTTCCCTCTATTTTAGCAGTTTGATTGAGAACATAATGATTGTCAATCTCCTTGGATAATATTGTCGCCCATCTCCGGTCAATGTAGCCCTTCTCCTCTTCAATGTCGCCAATCTCACCTTTCTTCTCTTTGGTGTCGCTCGACTCCCTTTCTCTCTCCTTAGTGTCGCCCAACTCCCTCTCTCATCAGCTCTGTGTCGCCCAAATCCCTCTATCCTTGGTCAATATCTCCCAACTTCTTTTCTACTTAGTCAATGTCTCCCTCCATGCTCCCTCATTTCCCAATGAGGCTCCCATCATTTTCTCCTTTGAATCTCATTTGAAATGTCTCTCGTTTCGTTGCAATCATAGTTTTGTTGAGTGAGATTTTACGAAGAAAACAAGCAAGACATTCTTTTCTCATAAAAGTTCAAGTCAAACGTCAAGACGAGAATGGTTAACTTAACACCATAGTATCCTCGGCTAAATGAACTGATTTTTATCATTTTATAAGACCAACGACATAAAAACATACATCAGACAAATCAACGGCTTTCCAAGAAAAATTATAAAAACACATAAGTCGTAAAACGGGCCAAGTGGCCTCAAATAAAATAAAAGTCTACTTATGATTAAAAATAAGAACATGTCTGGATTTCAATGTTGGTTTATTCGACTTGGTAGAGAAAATGGGAGAAATCTGATAAACGTAAAATTTTCATAGATAAACATGGAAGTTGAAAGGATAAGGAAGGATACAAGATGAAAATGAACTCGAATCTAAAAGGGATAAGGAAAAACAGTCGACTCTGGAGGCATATATAAGCACATCTGGGGCAGAGAATAAGAAAAAGATATTAGCCACTTAGAACTTTCTGCACTTAGAAACCTTAGACATTATTTTTGACATGCTTAGTTTTCTATGTCTTGCACTCGATTACTAGACGAACTCGCAAAGGCAGTTCGATCTCTTTTCAAAATTTGTAAATTGAATTACATTCAGCTTGATCCTCGACAGGGGTACGTAGGCAGCCTTTATTAAGGTTTATACCAAGCTGCAGTTCACATAGATCGTCTCGACATATGTGGTTATGCTAGATAACTTAGTTAGGTTTTAGGCCTATGTTATTTGATTTCCAATGTAATCTCGTTTCCAGACGAACTTCCTGTACATTTTCGTCTATATCACGCTCATATGCAAGTTCAAAATAAATATCTACTTTTCTTAATTTTTTTTGTTGTCTATCTTTATTTTTTGCATTTATTTGATCACTTCTCGTTGGCAAAAATGTAACAAATTTGACAATGCAAATTTCGGTTCCCACACCTGCCTCTGCTCCATCAATGCATTGTGGCTCTGCTCTGTAAATTCCTCCTGATGATGTTACCTCTTCAAGTGGGGTCTATGCGGATCCTAACTATCTCAGGAGAACCAAAGATTCTTTGCTACAAGCTCCCTCTAGACTGAACCAGAAACACCTCCATCCAAAGAAAGTTAATGGAGAATTGTGGTAAGTTAAATATACATTTCTCTTAGGCTTTCGTACTGTCTGATCTTTCTGTATTTTTGGAGGTTTAGTATTGATCCAGAAGTCCACGCCTTTATTTGATAAACATGGCAGGGATACTACTGGGAGCCATGGTCCAGGTGGAAGTTCGTTCCATGGGAGAAGGATAAGTGGTGGCAAGCATACATTGTAAGTGTGTTCTTTCCCCCTGTTTTCAAGGTGTGCGAGGCATTCAGTATATATTCCTACGTACTTAATTAATCTAATTTCAATTCATACTAATGTCTTCTCTTATGTTTTAGAAAAAGACTACTGGGATTAGGAGTTCCATGATAAATCATACGCTAAATGGAAGCTGTAGAGACAAATAACCATATGTGGTCGCATCAACACGTACGGAGAAAAGGAAAGCAACCCAAATACATCAATGACGAACTTAGAAGGGTCAGTCAGCTGCTAGATCCCGCACTTCTGCTCCTGTTGGGAAGAAGATGCACAAGTACATTGCAGGACGTCAGACATAAGACATACGCTAAGATTGAGTATGACATGGTACAATTTTTAATCTTTTCTGAATTCATTTTATTTCCTTTCATGTTTACAACTCAGTGTCTAACTTCATGCTCTTACCTTCAAACTCAACTGAAGCTACTTCAAACTCTAGTCACTTCTTCTCAACCAAGCGTACATTAAGGCAACCCCTCATTTCATTACATTTGCCTGTTCTTACTTGCTTAGTTTGGTAGAATGCTTGGAGTTGATGAAACTGGACTATGATAGGATAGATAAGATGCCGATAGGATACCCGATTGTGATAGGATCAATTAGAAGGTTGGGATAGTGTGGTAAAAATTGAAATTTTCAGTGTTCATGGATTTGATTCTTAGCTGCTCACGGATTAGATATTGTTCACAATTCACTGGTTATAGTAGTTTTGTTTAGGGTTTATCTTTATTAAATTCTGCTAATAATCATTTGCTTCTTCCTTTTTCCAGTGTGAGCAGACATACAAAGGTACAATTTATGGACTAGGAAGTGTTCAGTACAAAGACTCCATCCCTTATGAACATGTCGGTGTCTCACTGAAACGAAGCCTGGACAGGATATGCACATGAGTGGCTTGGAGAGTAACACTGATGCAATAAAGGCTGATCCCAATGCATTGAAATCATATTTCAAGGAAGAGATGGCTGCAACAAGGGAAAATCTCAATATGATTTTGCAAGTTCTCCAGCCTCGAGCTCTACAACCTCCCTTTTGTCTCAACTGCGCCATCAACACTGCCTCAAGCTGAACCTTCGGGTCAACCTCAAGCTCATGGCACCACAACTCAGCGATCTGACTTGGATAGGTGGTGTGCTGAAGAACTAGGACTGTAGATTTAGTTATGAGGTTTTAGATGTTGTTGTTCTTGTGTGTTGAACAAAAAAACTTTGCTTCTATTTTTATTTTGGAACAAATGTATAATATGAATTCAATTTTGTAATGTTAAATTTGGTTTCAAAGCAAGTCTCACTGATCTGCACTGTATTGCAAGCTCAATTTCAATATATATATATATATTTAATTTTTGTTTCTATTATATAATTATTTAATATAATTTTGTAAAACAACATGGTAAGACTGTGGCAAATATATAGCCATACTCATTTATGACCAAAGAATCGACGATTATTTTTGTATCTATATTACACAAGAAAAAAAATGCAACAATGTTGTGGCAATGTATCCACGAAATCGACCGTGGCGAAACATGGCTAACTTAGCACATAATATTTTATGTCACTTTCGAGGCTAGACATCCACAAAATAAATCATGGCAAAGCGTTCTTACGATAACCATAAGAAATTTGTGGCTAACCGTCGCGTAGCCACAATGTGTTGTGGCAAAATCACGACTTTCAGCCAAGATTTGAAACATTTTAAAAAGGTTACAAACGTATAGCCACATTTTTTATTTCACTGTTTTAGTGGATAACCCTTCATATAACCACAAAATTAGGCCTTAAGCCACATAATAAATTGTCGCTATAAATGATAATTTTACTGGTGACAGGAGATATAAAAAATCTAGATTTTCATAAAGATGGTCAATGGATGGTAAGAACACAATCCAGATATATACATACACTACAAAGACACTGAAGCACATACTTAAACTTGAGCTCATCTAAAAAAAGAAGTGAGTAATCATCACGAATATAACTCTACTAACTTTCCATGTATTCTTTCTACTCCACTTATTCTCACTTTTAAAGGAGTTGAAGCAACTATGAAACTATTACTAAACTCTAACATTGAAATTTGAAAACTTAGTCAAAACCGAAACTCGGAATATTTCACTTATGTATAAGAACATATGCTATCCTACTAATAGGGTTGTGTGTATAAGAAAGACCAGAAGGGAGAGAGGAATGTGGAAAGATTTTTTCAGATTTATTTTTCTAATCTCAACATTTGTGATTATAAATTGATTCAGGAAGAAAAGAAGAGCAAATTAAAAATAAGAGTGAATCAAAGGAAGAACAAAAGAAAAAGCAATGTTTGGCAGTTTTTGATTTGAGACGGTCCCAAAGTACTTAGAGCTTTCCCATCGGTAAATATATTATTAGTATCTAGTTAAGAAATATAATATACTTAATTTTAATATAACTTAATTAATAATTAAAATTAAAATGAGAGAACTTTTTATTCGCCTCTGTCCACCTTTTTCCTTTTTTTTTCTTTTATTCTTCAAAAAAGTTTAGACATTAAAGTGAAATACTCCTGTTGGGGTTGCCATTAGTAATATACTGTAACAAAGAAAAAGTTATCTACAAGAAGAAAACAATAATTATTTTCAACCTCTATATTAAGGAAACAAAACATGCTTAAAAACAGAAGTATTTTAAAATTAACAAAGTTAAGAAACAAAAAAAAATACTTACTAAATAAAATTTTTATGAGGAAATAAGTGACAAACAAATTTAAAGATGAACCAAATTCATACTTTCTATATTGAATAAGTAAACAACTAAACATATATTTTCTCTAGCACTTGAACCACTTCCTTCATGGACGGTCGCTTCTGAGGCAAGGAAGAGACACAACCATAGGCTAACCTAAAGCATGCAACCACCTCATCCTCGTGGCGAGCCACATCACCGCTGATTGTCCCATCGACCAACCTCAAAAACCAAGTTTTCTCATCGACTTCAGAATCTCGAACAAAATCTCGATCGACCAAGAAAACTCGACCCATGAGAAGCTCCAAAAAGATAACACCAAAAGAATAAACATCCCATTTGGGGTTTGGTTTCTCGCTTGTAGACCATTCTGGTGGATGGTGATGTGAGCTCGATGCTGGGCCAGCAATGAGTGAATTGGCTGGAATCATTAAGCGGTCAAGGCATGTATCTGTAATAACTGGCTCAAACTCAGAGTCAAAGAGTATGTTATTGGGTTTGATGTTGTTGTGCACGTGCTTCTTGTCATGGATGTAGGCAATTCCTCGAGCTATGCCTCTTGCTATCATGAGACGTGCCTTGAACGAGAGAGGGTTTTGCGAAGATGTAGAAGACGACCCTGATTTTGCTGTTTGCATATCATAATAAATGTTATGAGACAAAGGAAACCGACTATTAGGGTTGGGCAAAAAAAGAACACATATCCAAAATCCGAATCAAACTCAATCTGAGAAATTTGAATCCAAGCCCAATTTTATCTATACAAATATTCGAATAAGTTTTGAAGAATACTAGTTTGGCTATATGCTATTATCCAAACCTGAAACCTGAACAAAATCAGAGTATATGTTCTAAAGTATTTGAAAATTTGAAAATTTGAAAATTTGAAGTTGAACCCCAAAACCTGAATAAATATCAAATCCTAATGAATATCTAAAACAGTATTTTGAAACCTAAATAATTAATTTAAAATTTTTATTTCAATTTTTTGGTCGTATATTGTTCAAGTCAAGTTTATGTATGATAATTAAGTTTCGTTTTATTTTTTTTGAGTTCTTAGGTAATTTTGAATCATATATTTCAAATAAAAGTACTCAGAAATTCGAAAAGTCCAAATCCGAGAGAATCAAAACCCTATCCTGGGCAGAATATGTAAAATGCTTAAACGGATTCTACACCCTTAAACCCAAAAACCTGGGATATCACAACCAAACCAAAGCAGAACTCCCATGTCTACGAACTTAAGTGCACCTAATAGTTGGGTATATTTTACCAAACATTCAGTAAGCTAGTGGAAACTTACCGTAGATGGAGGAGCAATGTAGGCTTCCATTGGGGATATAGTCGGAGATGAGAAGCTTCTCTTCGCTCCCCCAAACAAAGCCACGAACCCTAACGAGATTTGGGTGTCGAAGCTTAGCGATACCCTGAACTTCTCTCTCGAAGTCCTTGAGCTTCACCGCCGTACAACTCTCAGCTCCGATCCGCCTCACTGCAAAAGCCACGCCGTTCTCTAACACCGCTTTATACACAATGCCTCCTCTGCTCGTACCCAATACGTAAGCTGACGCCTTTAGAAGAGTATCGAGATCCAGCTTTGTCTCTCCGTCAACGGTTAGTAGTTGAGTTTCAGCATTGTGTTTCAATGCGTCAATGGTTTTTTGGTCTTGAAGCTGGTTCTCTATGTCGCTCTCCGACGATGTCTCGTCGTACCTTCCCGCTATGCAGGAGCCCCATCCCCGTTTAGCAGCTGGAGATTTCGTGACCTCCGAGGCGAAAACGCTCTGTTTCGGTTGGTAACTTGATTTCTTCACGGATAAAGTGTCGTTTTTCTCCAGACAGTCTTTCAAGACTTTGAAAGTGCTGTACTCTTGGTAGCTTCTGCGTTTCTTGAGCTGGTATACGTAGAGGATGATCATTGCTATGATAGCTATACCAGCTATATCTGCAACTGTGATTCCTACTATTGTGCTTGGCTTTAGTTTGCTTTTAGATGCCTGGTTTGGTGATTCTGGTGAAGGGTTTGTTGGAGGTGAAGTTCTGGGCATGACTGCTATTGCTGGTGAAGTAGTTTCAGAGATGTTTGGTGGGTCTGAAAGTGTAGAAGGGATTGAACAAGGGGTCTTCAGTGGCTGACCACACAAGCCTAGATTACCCAGAAAAGACTCTGCCCTTTGGTTAAGCAATGGTGGGGTACTTGGGATTGGTCCTGTAAGATTATTGAATGAGAGATCGACAATGATGCTTGCTGGAACTTTTTGGGCGAATGTTGGAGAAATATCGCCGGATATTTGATTGTGTGATAAGTTGAGGTAATGGAGACTTGTTCCTTCTAAATTCGGAGGAAGAGCTCCGTCTAGAAGATTTGAGGAAATATCAAGAACTGTCAAGTTCTTGAGAAGTGAGAGATCTTGAGGAACTTTTCCTGTGAAGGCGTTAGCTGAGAGATTTAAGAGCTGGAGAGTAGCCAGTTTGCTGATACTATCAGGCAATTGACCGGACACGTTATTGTTACCAAGGGACAGAACACGAAGCTGAGTAGCGTTGGAGACTGAATCCGGCAGTGACCCATGGAAGAAATTGTTGGAGAGATCCAAGATTCTTAAATTTGGGATTGAAAACAAGCTTGGAGAAACATAACCCAGAAGCTGTTTGTTGGGTAGAACCAAGCTTGTAACTCTAAACATGTCTGGAGTTTTTGGATTTCCAAGCTCTGTACAAGTAACACCTGTCCAGGAACATGGTGTTTCATCGTCGTAGTTCCAGTTTCGTAGAACAGAGAGAGGGTCACTGGTGATTGTGTATTTGAAAGAGAGCAACATAACACCATCGGTGTTAAGAGCTTGGATTAGGGTAGGGAGAAGAAGAAGAAGATGGAAGATGAAATGATTAAGGAGGTTACTTCTGTGGGAAGTCATGGTTTTGAGTTCTTGGGTTTTTCTCTTTCTCTGAGTATGCTTATGAAAACTGTGTATTCATAAGATAGAGAGATGCTTATAAAATATGTGTATTCATAAGATAGAGAGATAAGAGGGATAAGAGAGAGAGAGATGGTGAACCACTGCAAGTAGTGATAATTGTTTTGTTCACCAAATGTATGAGCTATTGGAGCAAAGCAAAACTATGAGGTGTTAAGAGAAGGTGAGGGAGGCTGAGAGGAGATAGAGAGAGAGAAAGGGTTTGGTTATTTTTATTCCTTTTGTTTTTATTTTAAAATTCCTTTTGTCGTTTTAATTTCTCATTTAGTACTTTGTCTTTTGTCGAAGTTTGTGAAAAATGTCACGAGAAAATATGATGTTTTTTTGTTTCATATGATTTGTTTTTTTTTGTATAAGTAATATATACTGGATATATTTTGTTCTAAGAAATAAGATTTTAAAAATTTGAATCTATGATTGAGTAAACAACACATTCTACTGGATTTTAAATTTCTGATTCTTAGCCCAATTTATTTTGAATTTTGACTTTTCATTTTTTGTCAGCACGACTTTGCATTTTTCATATTACTATTTATGTTATACTTATGTTTGTTTGATACGAGAAAGTTTTAAGTTATAAAGCAAGCACAGTAGTGTCTAAATATATAAGAACTGTTTTTTGCGTGATAAACTAAAAAAATAGAGATGTAGTTTGAAATATAAAATATTTTCAAAATTGTTTAGCATGCTTTATAATTTACATGTTAAAAGAATGTTTTTCAGAAAAATTACCATAACATGTAGTTAAAATATATAGAAAAAACTATATGGAGAAGTCAAAATGTTTATGTAGAGACTTAATAGAAAAGCCAAATATATTTAAATCAAAATTAATAAATAAGATACAAACATATTAGGTTATACGATTTCGCGTTCGGTGGCTCGCGGCAGTTGTGTCGTCGGTCACCACTGATTTTTTTTTTGATATAATATATTTGATCCTTGGATCGATCTCACCTTTCGCTAGGTGATTCTCCTCTTTGTATAGGCGATTTTGAAGTGTTTCAATTCTATAGCAGAGTTTTTCTTCATGCTTGTCTTTTATCTCTGGTTAGGAGTTGATTTAATAAAGGCCGATCTTGTTTTGATCAAAATTTCTGTTTGTTTTTCATCCTTTTGTTCGGGCTTATAATCTCTTCTTGTTTGAAGAAAAAGTTTGGAATTATTGGGGTTTTAGATTTTCACTTTATGTTTAATCTTTGCTTATAAGGGGGTCACATTTGCAACGGATTGTTCTCAATTGGTGAAGATGGTTTCAGAACCAGAAGAATGGCCAACATTTGTATGCTATTTGGAGGATATCAAGACCCTGAAGGACACTTTTCAAAGAATAGACATTGTTTATATACCTCGAGCGAAAAACACAAAGGCGGACAGTCTCGCACGTAGTGCGAGAAAGCAGTCGTCTTTCGTCGTTCACATGGATGCGGAGCTTCCTAGTTAGTTTACAGAGTCTATATGAGTCTGTAGTTGATGGCAAAAAAAAAGTAGTGTAAGTTTCCCTAAAGGCTAAAGATTAAGGTGTATGTTTGTCCGGTGGTGCATAGAAGCAAGAAAAACAGAGTTGAGGTCTGACAAGGCGTCTCAACACATTCCTTCTTTTTTAGATCTGTCGGCAAACTAGAGCTTAATATACAAGTGATTAGCTCAAACTCTCGAAGTTTATTCCAAAGAAAATTTGCAAAAGGAATTAATTATGATATTGACGATTAACAATCTTGTAAAAGCAAAGTGATGACTTGCTTTACTCCGGTGAGGCAGAGTCTTGGAAAGGAAGAGTCCGAGAAGCGATAGTAATGTTTCAGTGGTGGATGGCCGAGACTGCCATGCATACTTTGCATGAACAACACGTGGCTTGCGATGATGAAGCTTTGTGGTGGTGGCTGAGTTTCCAAGAATGACACGAGGCAATAACACGTTAACTGAAATTCATAAACCAAAACGTGAAGTTGAACCATTTGGACTTCTTCTAATTAGGCTACTTTAAAACTATATGGGTCTCCCTGTAATCGTTTGATAGCATATGTATCAGTGCCTATAGGGCTCAAATGAATGAAACTTGTGTTGACAAAAAAGGTTATATATCAAATTTTAGTTTACGTCTCAATGTTTGTCACTAGATAGAGATTTTTCATTTGAATAAAAAAGAGAGAACAATTTCTTATAATACAACCAGTTTCCCAAGAATATGCATATAAAAATTATTTAGAACAATATAGCATGGTGTTGATGATGTTAGGGACACTACAAGAAAATGCAAACACAACGACGATGATTTTCGTATATATTTCGTCGTAAAATATCCTTTACGACGAAATAACCACGAAAGCTATTTCGTCGTTAAACGTTCGTCGTAATGTATATTTTTTTTTGCTAATTCTTCGTAAAATTATGTGGAACTGTTTTGTCGTAAAGTAGAGTTTAATGTTTCGTCGTAAAAGACAAGTAAGATATCCTCGTAAAGTGGATGCTAAATTTCGTGGTGAAATACACGTAAAGTAAAGTAGACACTCAATTTCGTCGTAATAACCACGAAAGCCATTTCGTCGTTAAACGTTCGTCGTAACGTATATTTTCTTGCTAATTCTTCGTAAAATTACGAAGAACTGTTTCGTCGAAAAGTAGAGTTTAATGTTTCGTCGTAAAGGACACGTAAGATTTCCTCGTAAAGTGGATGCTACATTTCATCGTGAAAAACATGTAAATCTTTTCTCGTAAAGTAGACGATCAATTTTATCGTAATAGACACATAAAGTTTACGAGGAATCTGCATGGATTTTGAAGTAAATTCATAGTTCAATATTTTTAGTGTTCCTCGTTAAGTAGACCTAATATAACTACAAATTTGCTTGGATTCTTTATTTTCTACATTAAAAGTTATTTTTAAAATTATTAAAAATTTAAATTATTATCAATACGAAAATACTTATAAATCTTTAAGTTTCAAATTATTAATACAATAAAAAGTAGCTAGGGGTTGTTGTTGTGGAGCGTCTCCTGGAAGAACTCTTGACTCCTTCTTTCTAAGTCTTCCTCGTCCTTCTGAGTGCGTTGTGGCTGTGGAACGCTAAATTGTGCCCGTCTCTCTGCCAACATTCTCTCCCATTGCGGATTTCCAGCTGCTACAATGTCCAGAAAACCCTCGAGTGAACCCATACGAGCTTGCATCACGCCCATATCAGAACGCGTCGCGCCCAAATCAGCACGCGTCGCGCCCAAATCAGCACGCGTCGCGATCAACTCAGACCGCATCGTGTTCAAACCGGAACGCAGCTGAGCAGTCTCCTCATCTGTCTCTGACCATAAGACGATGTCGCTTTTGAGACATCGTTAACGGAGTCAATCTCCAACCAACGTCCATTTTTCTTAGGGACAACCTTTTAAAAAAAAATGTTAGTGATAAAAAGTTAGATTAAATAAATAATAATAATAAAAATTTACCTCCTCATAAATCTGATTCACTTCAGGAATGGTTAATGTGACGGGTATTCCATCGGTGGACTGCTGGGTCAGCTGGGTTTGGCACTCTTCAATCCGAGCAACCACGTCGTTATAGAGCTGCTCGGACCTAACATCTACAAATTTTCCAACCTTGTTCTTGTGGGTCCTCTCGTTAAGATCCTTAAGAGACAGTAGAATTTTCGTCTCTTTGGCCTATAAAATATTTAAGAAAGTAGAATATATATATTTTAAAAAAGTTTTAATTAAAATATTTACCATCTCCAAACGGATACCGGTGTGGGGTTTTTGACCCGTAGACCAAAGCATCGGTAAGTTGCCGTGCTCATCTTTTGTCAGACAGGAATCAGAGCAACTGTTGGAGACTTTATTCGACGATGGCAGGTTCCAATAACGGATGAGGCCATTCCACACATCCTTTGTGAGCTCAGCGGGTTTTCCGTTCTCATAGCCCTTCATGATCCAATCATCCTTCCAGTTGGAGACCGTGTCCAACAATCGACCTTTCGCCTTTCCGACAAACGCTTTCTTCACCTTTTCGTTGACCCCTATGGACCATTGATATTTTTTCTGTAACATAAAAAATTAGATTAATAATTAGCTTAAAATAATAATAAAAGTCTTAATAATAAAAAATAAAGTTTATATAATTAATTAATAGGACATACCGCAAAACATTTGAACCACATCTTTCTGACGTGGTCGGGCGTCGATTTCCAGTTTAGATGTGGCTCGGGGAAGTAGCCTTTGATCATCTTGGTTACGGCCCGAGTGACACAACCGTCAACCCCAAACCTGATAAAACAAATTAAAATATAAATTATTTATTGTTGTTATAAAATAAAAAAAACTTTAAAAAATGTAACGTACCACAATGTTTCGTCCGGCCGGTCCGGGTCTAAGACTGCTAAACCTTCTCTGCGTGGCTGAGCGAGAAGGTCCTCGACGGTGTACATAGCATAAGGAGCACTCAGCGGCACCAGCAAATCAGGATGAATCCCGGCCGCAACCGTAGGTGCCTCCTCCTCCGGAAAATGATAATGATGCGGGGGTGGCGCAGGAAACGGAGGAACCGGTGGTGCAGGAAACGGAAGAACCAGTGGTGCAGAAAACGGAGGCGACTGGGGGAATCTTTGAGAAGACTGAGAGTCGGAGACTGTATCCGGAACCGAAGAACCGGAAGCTGAAGAAGATGATGCGCATGTACGACTACCAGACACACCAAACAAGTCTCTATAATGAGATGTAAGCTTGTTATTTATAGAGAAATTAGTGTCCCTACCAACCAACTATACCGTATTTAGGGGACTACCAATCGAAGCTTTTTGTCACTGTTCTCTTAATTAGAAGACGCAAATACCCCTCTGCAGTATCTGTAGCTTCTCAAAATCGTAGACCAAATCTTAGTCTTAGATTCGTATAGATTTTATTTACTGTCCTAATATCTAATCGAATAAAACCTGTCAGACATTGAACACAATTTCTTCCAACCCCCACATCCACCCAAAAGAATTTGAATTTTGAATCATTTTCTCTTCATCTCTTTTTCTCCCAAATTTGTGTTCTACTGGAAACAATGGAATCTGAGGCAGCGCAAACACAATTTCTGGATATACCAGAAAGAATTTTCGCAGCGGGAGAGGAACCAGCTGGTGTGCGGGTAACCCCGTACCACAAAGCATGCGGGATCAGGCAAATCCTCAACGCACTCGACTCCGAAGAAGTAGATCTTGTCAGATTATCACCATTTGGAAAGATGGTTGAGATCGCCGATAAACCAACGTTTTCAGGGAGGTTCGGTCGTTACATTATCTCAAGGCAACTAAAAGTGACGAAGAAGCATGAAGCATGGTTCTTGTTTGCAGGAAAACCGATTAGGTTCTCTCTCAGGGAATTTGCTGTAGTGACGGGACTCAACTGCCAGAAATTTCCTAGTAGGACCAAGAAAAGATCGAAGAAGCACATCACGGAGAAACCATACTGGGGTGAACTATTCGGCACACTTAAAGAAGTTCATGTGTCCTCTGTTATCAGGATGTTGAAGAAGAAAACCATTGCCGACAAAGAACTCAGGCTAAAGCACGCATACCTTGCTCTTCTAGCATCTGTCATTCTTCCGACGACTCATACGCCCCACATTTCTCAAGATCACGCTGAGTTAATCAAAGATCTGAACGCATTTTTTGCGTACCCATGGGGCAGAGTATCATTCGACATGCTTATGTGCAGCATAAAAGAGAGGAAAGAAGTTTCCCTTGCCCAAAACACCATCGCTTTAAAAGGGTTTGTGTTATCTTTACAGCTCGTGATGGTCGAAGCTGTTCCCTCACTCACGGAGGTTGTCCAAGATGGTAGTTCTTCTGGGTCGGAAGGTGAAAGTGGAGAGGAAGACGACAATAATGTTCACAAGAAATCTGATAAAAAAAGCATTAGTCCAGGGCATGCTAGAGACATTGACGCTGCCGGGCAGGTATTGTATGATGTTGTAAAATAAAGAGATTGTGATGTCTATTTCATCGTATAAGCAGTGTAAATTTATTCAATTTTTGCTAAAAACCCAAAGTGACTTGCTGCGTATAACTAAGTGCAGGCCCAAGTATGTTCTATCATATCTCACTCAGCCTCTGAAATACATAATTCGCCGGAGCTTGAATGGTCAGATGACGAAGAAGATGCGAAGGTGGAAAATATGGTGGCCCTAATTCAACAGCGTTTTCACTTCTCGACTGCAAATTTTTGTGGTGGTCTTTCTAAGTTGGAGCTTAATAGGTTACGGGAAGAGGCAAAAGCGGAATCACTTAACCGCAAATCAAGTAAAACAAAAACCTCTAATTCTGCTTCGGTTCAAGACGGGTTAGATTCGGGGTTTGTTGCAACGATCGTGAAAGACTGTGTCCAAGAGAACTGTTTCCGAATTGCGAGTCAAATAACAATTCTACAGGAGGCTTTCGATAGCTTTCAAAGCTTAGTGCTGTCAAACATGAAGGATATGTTTGATAAACTAGATGAAAACGTGGAGAAGATGACACTCCTCAGCGACCTTGCGGGGAAAGAGTATAGTGTAGCCCCTGAGGGCACACATCAGGATCCAACCCCAGTGGTAGCCGGGAAAAACGCCGGGACATAAACTAATTTTGATATACCAAATATCATCGAAGAGGCCGTCGCATTTGCTAACCGTGTACCTAATACAGAAACCGGGGCAAGTAGTTCTATACACACCCAAAATATATATTAGCCAGCTACCACTGATAAACGTTGTGTATTTTTAACCGTCCCATAATGTTTTGCAGGGAAGCGATGCTGAAGAGATCGGTGAAGACGCTGGACATCCCGCCCAACAACCACCAAGAGAACAACAAACTAAAGCTTGTTACACAGAGACGAATTCGGTTTGTAATTTCTTCCTTTTTGCATTTTAAAGACATCCTACTTACCGCAAGCCGGTGGTGCCATGATTAGAACATTGACATTCTTTCGCAGACACTAGATCCTGATCTTTTTTTCCCGGAGCCTACTTTCTCGCTTGGTTTAACTCATGAGATTCAACCACCAGTTAAGGTGATTGCCAATGACATTGTCGATGGAGAACCAGTTGCCGAGCACGACAAAACCATATCAGAAGATGTTGCAGAAGCCGTTGTTGGTTGCAGGAAAAGCAAAAGACAGAAGGTCCCACCTAGATCACTGTTGGGACACTATGAATGTGATATACATTTTTTAAACCGAGCCAGGCAAGCGGCGGCAGACTCCCACAACTCTGGCGGTAGCATAGATTATTCTGCTAAATTTTCAGTTCTGCTCGACAAAATGAAGACTGACTTGTAAGTTAAGAACTATGGTGTACACAGATAATTTTTAAGTTAGCATGATAACTGTAACAATGACCTGCTAACTCACTACATAACACATCTAATCAGTTGCATAACCACTGGAAGGGGAACTCTACAGAGTAGCGAGGTGTACGAGATTGTCGCAAGAACAAGCCCACTGTCTTCCAAGGTTAGTTATAACCAGTAGATGTTCTATACAAATTGTTAGTCTATACAAGAGAAAGATGCATTTATAAGATCTAATCATCCATGGTTCACAGGTTGTAGACGTGCTTATGTTTCACATAAGCTCATTGTTCCGAGCCCGCTCACCGGCAAATCAGCAGTCTGCTTCTGTGTTCCTAGACACTCAGTTTGTGGCTCAGTTGTCAAAAATGTACACAAAGTTCTCCAAAGTCTCCAAAAAGGACAACTTCAGATTCCCCAATAGCATCACTGAAACGATTATGCAGAATGTGTCATTAGCCAAAGCCGAGCGTTTCTACTTCCCATTCAATCTCGACAAAAAGTACTGGGTAGGCATTTGTGTTGATTGCGGTAGCTGGACTATATCGGTGCTAGACTGCAACATCGCGCTCAGGACAGACTACATGATGAACAAGGAAATCCGCCCTATCGCGCAGATGTTCCCCTATCTACTTAAACAGGTTGGAAAACAAGTGGTTGGGAGAGAAGCCAAACCCATGGCACTAGATAGGCCACGAACCATACCACAACACAATGCCATTACAGACTCTGCGATATCTTCCATTCTTTTCATCCAAGCACACGCCGCTGCGGGCGTCGAGGTTTGCAAATGTATAACACCAGATGTTCTTGATACAGAAGCCGAGCGACTTGTCGTCACCCTATATGAAAGAAATGTCGAGACGCTCTAGATGCAACACATAATTCCAAGCGGACAGGCAGATGCTGTGTAGTTGTTGTCTTTCCTTTGAATCGAAATCTGTTTAGCAGCATGTAATATAGTACCTATGTAATAATGAACTCTTGGAAATGTACTTGTGATTCTCTTAACCGTTCCATTTTTATATTAACCGGTATAAGTTCTAGCAAGCCTCTATGTTGACAATTCTCATATTTATATGATCCAACCCTTCTCACTTATAATTGTTCGGTCCAAGATACCAAAACAAAAATTTACAAAATCGACCCCCTTAGGAAAACTACGAATATAATAGAGGCAATATAATATACAATTATATAAAAGACTCATTATATAACAGGGACCCGAGTGAACCCTATCCTCTATCTTGCCGCAACTGTAGGGAAGAAAATTAGGGTTCTTCAACTGCTGGATCCAACTACTTCAATTCATATCAGGTTATTCACTATTCTTAGAAATCTCTTATTCTCTCTTGTTTATCTAGGTTATATTGCAATGGATCTAGGGCCGGGAATCCCCAGAAAGTGCCAATGCGGGTCGTTGCCTATCATTCTGACATCAAGAACAAAAGGAAATCCCGGACGTAAGTTCTATCGTTGCAGGGCTGTCTCCGGCGATAACTACCTGTTCAAATGGGCTGACGAAGCGCAACTTGAAGAACTAGATGTGCTGGCTGCTAAGCAAGTGATGATGGAAAAAGAATTAATGGAGATGAAAGAAGTTATCCTGGAGTTTAAAAAAGACATTAGCGAAGTTGTGTTGGTGGTGGACAGCCTCAGATCCATGTTTATCAAGTGATTATCGGAATTTCATATTGATCTCTTATATATATATGATTGTACCCATCGTAAACATATAGGTAGTGTCAAGCTTTTTGGACTTTTTTATTTCCATATCGGTGTTTTGAAACTCGCGAGCATATGGAGATATTTTCATTTTCCAGCTTTTATGGGTGGTCTTGTATGCGGTTGCGATCTACTGCTTTTCCCATATATTAACCAGGGTTATCTAAGATGAAAGCAAACCTTCAATACTCTTCTCGAATACTCTAACAGTGTACAGATGTAGATAACCACGTAAACTAATTTATTACACAAATATTTGATAAACAAGAGGATTATTACAGTTAACAAGTTTTGATAACCCCTTATAAATATACAGAGCATGCGCCGGATGTTGTTGATTCTCAATTTGGAAATTTGCATGGTTAATCAGTTTACTAACCATATACAATTTAATATAGTCTCTATGCTTTAATAACCATCTTCGTCAATTGGTGGTTAAGCTGTGGAGTGGACATGTGTATCATTTTAATATGATAAGGCTCTTATCCTATTAAAATAATCTTTAAAAACTATAAGTACCTGATAACTATATATAGATATGGCTAACAAAAGGTTTAACCATGTAATCTAGACTCATAAGGGTAAGGGACTTAAGATAAGAGACTCGAGTACATGGTTAAACATGTCTGAGAATTTGCCTAATTAACAATCTGAGAATTTACAATCCACAAACCAAGTCATCATGTCATCATTATAAAGATCAAATCAAAAGGAGCCTTTTATTTATAGTAACAATGCGATATAACAAAATCCCCGACACACCCCAGATGGACAGACACTATGACCCCATCTGTATCCTCCTTTTCATTCCTTACAAGTCGACCCGCGCATTAAACCCCTTCCTTCATAACCATTACATATATTATATAGGATTTTTACAAGTGGCTTTGTTGTGACCAAGCCCCTTGCACCTGCTGCACGCCATCTTCCTCCGAATGACCTTCATCTAGTCAAGAGATACAAACAAACATGATTTTGTGTTAGAACAAAAAATCCTAAAACGCGGATATGAACATTTACCAATTTTGTAAGCTTACTCGTTTCTCCCCCCTAGAGAAGAAGCGCTGCTTCTTTGGTCTACCCGGAGGACGACGGGTTGCTGGAGGGGATAAACGTTGGCCAGACAGTAGTGATTGGGTCTCTGCTTCGCTTGTGCTAATCGTGACTGGCAGTATACTCCCTTGGTAGGCACACCTCAGAACACTAACTTTGTACGCTTCATTCACGAGAGTGTCAACACTCACTCTAGCTTTTAACGCAGCTGATATGGCGTGGGAACATGGAATATCCAACATTTGGAATTCAAAGCAGCTACATGTTAGCGTCCGTAGGTTGACGTGGAAACTCCCCCCAGTCTTGTTCCGTATTTCGTACTCCCCCTCAGCAATTTCAAGCACCTCGTAACCACCTGAGAGCTCAAAGTTTCTATTAACAATTCCGAGGACTCGGGGTGACAAAACTCCTTCATTCTTGTTGGCTGTTTCACGCCTTGATGCAAACCAACTCACCAACTTTACACGAATGAAATCTATTAGGGGGATTATCGGAAACTCTGTTGCTTCCTTCAGCAATGAATTCCACGACTCAGCTAAATTACTTGTCATTATGTTGTATCTTTTTCCTGGAAAATGCGACCTAGCCCAGTGCTCAAACCCTATTTCAACCAGGTATGCTGCACATGAAGCATCCATCACTTTAATTTCGTTAAAGGCTACGTAGAAGTCATGAAGTTTATATGCCCTTGCTGCTTTTGCTACCAGGTAGTCCAAGTGCCTTCCTTTGAAATTGGATCTGATGTTTCTCTTTAGGTGGACCACACAAACACAGTGTCCAGCGTTTGTATACACCTGTGTTTTAATAGAAAATAAATGTATGTCAACACATTATATCTCTAGAAAATATGTTGGAGGTCTAAGTTTTTTTTTAAACGTCTAACACAGTCATTATTATAACCCTATATTCTTAGCCGGCTATGAGATACGGTAACATGTTACTATTTTTATGTCCGTACCTTGCTTAAACCCTTGTAAATGGAAGGATGTCTATCCGAGACAATCACCAACTCTCCTTCATTCGGCACAAAACCTGATAATTGCTTGAAGAACCACTCCCAGGACATGTCATTTTCACTATCCACAACTGCAAATGCCAAAGGAAAAATCTGATAATTGCCGCCTTGTGCTGATGCAGTAAGCAAACACCCCGCATATTTTCCTTTTAAGTGTGTTCCGTCTACGACAACAACTTTCCTCATGAAAGCATACCCTTGAATGGAAGCTCCCATGGCTAGGAACATATACTTGAACCGCTGTCCACTATCTCCGGTACTCTCTGTGTGCAACGAGGCTAATGTTCCTGGATTTGCAGATACAAGGTTATTTAGATAAGCGGGCAGCTGAATGTAAGAAGCAGCGCAATTTCCTTGCCCATTATCCAAGGCTAGATCCCGAGATCTCCAAGCTTTCCAATAAGAGATCGAAACATTGTGGTCTCCACGCATCATTTGGCGGATTTCCCTTGGTTTTGGCCCTCCACCAACTCCAGCAAACTTGGTTCTCATCAACTCCCCGATCACAGATGATGTTGATTGGCCTTGGTACCCACCTCGCTCATCAATAGTACACGAATGTCCTCTTACTAAACTCCTCACTTCAAACACATCAGACTCCTTCAGTCGGGCTGCGTATATACGCCACAGACAAGCTGCCCCACAACATTGGAGTATCATCATGCTTGGGTCTGACTTCACACATCGGAAACAAATTTTCTTGGCAATGGCATACATTGCCATATGCTGTTTGAAAGAATCCCGGTTTTTGAACAGCATACCGACACCCACGTCTACACCATTATCTCCAATTTCTCCTGCAGTTCAATTTTTCAGGAATGATAAGCACCAAGTAGGTTATTCCATATGTTATCCGTACAACACACTTACAACACGATTTTATAATGTCTAACTGGCTAAGCCAAAAGATATAACGACAGAAGTTACATTGACACTTATTCATTCATATCATCACAAACCATAATTACGTTTTAAACAAATTGTTACATCATTCGTCCATGAAACCTTCCAAAAAAAAGAGAAACATCCACATATCTTTATAAAGGTCGATATCAAACATCGCCTTACTAACCTTAAAATATCACGGTTACGCAAAAGTTTAACCACCAAAAAACATCATAACTTGGTCAAACTTTAAGTTAACCGTCTAGGCAAAAACCATTACCCCAACATACTTCCTTAATATTATACATAAGATACTAATATGTTGCTTGTTGATCCAATCAACACCCACCATCGGTGTCGCTCTCCTCCGAAGATGTCTCCACCACCCTAGCCTTTTCCGCCTTCAACCCCTTTGGCTCCATATCGCCACATGCCAAAGTAAGGCTCAAGTCAGCTGACCCCACAGCCTTCTCTGATTCGATGTTGAGGGTCTCACTGGCAAGCTCTTCGGTCCCAAATCCCATGCTTGTAGCATCACCTGCAGCTGTCCGGATTTTCATCAGATTTCAATCAAAAATTGCATCATTTATTAATAGTTAGCTTACCAGCTTTCTCCCTATGCGCCACCATGATAGATTTTCCCACAATTTCTCCAAGACTCGACCCTCCATAACCTTTTGTCATTCCAACAGGTTCTCCCGCTAACTGCGTGCATATTACATCGACAGACCCTGAAGAAGAATTTCCCTCATGTTCACCTCCCTCAGCTGCCACAGTGTTCTCCACAATTGTTGATTCTTTCAATCCGATAGCTGTCTCGACTACAGGAGGCACGTCCTCGCCTTCCGTCCTTGCGCCAACAAAGCCGAGCTCTTCGGCTGACTTAGAACCTTCTTGAATCAACCCTTGCCAGAATTCAGTGTCGCTTGTTGCCATTCCATCCTCAACCTGCGTCTCGAAGGTTCCCGTGTAGTTCAACACTGGCATACCTACTTCCCACATGACAGGCGGTGCATCAGCTGCACTCATTGCAGTTTGAGTTCCTCCACCTCCTTGGTTCACTCTTCCTGTTTTGCACATAATTATCGAAGGTTCCTGTTAGCTTACGACATAGAAATGGATGAATGATAAACTTTAATGTATATATGTAGTCGTAAATCTATATACACATCTAAATAACCAGTTGTTATAGGTGTAACGTATATTCGCTATGTGAAAGACTTAGCCAACCACAATTACGGATAACCATATACCCGGATAGATAACCGGTTATTAATATAACACAGACATGGAAACCAATGAACAAAGTTGTTATAGGTGTAACGTATATTCGCTATGTGAAAGACTTAGACAGCTACAATTATGAATAACCATATACCCGGATAGATAACCGGTTATTAATATATCACAGACATGGAAACCAATGGCCAAAGTTTTTATAGGTGTAACGTATATTCGCTATGTGAAAGACTTAGACAGCTACAATTACGAATAACCATATACCCGGATAGATAACCGGTTATTAATATATCACAGACATGGATGCCAATGAGCAAAATTTTCAATTGAGTACAGCCTTTTTATGCTAATCAAATGTATTTGTTATACCTTCGGCAAGCCTAAGGCTATGTTGGGTTTGTCCTTGAACCGGATCAACGTCCTCCATATCCTCGTCATCATCTACCTCAATGATTCCCATCCTATTTACCACACCACTCCAGCCTTGACGGGTGCGCACACGGTCCGCATAACTCATCTCGAGTGCAACTCTATGGAAAATAAGCATTTCTTATTCCCCAAATATCTCATTCATCACCCTCTCTCTTGTGGGAATTCTCTCGCCAAACACCAGGCCTGGTTCATTAACAAAGAAATAATTTACATATCCATAAGCTTCAAAAAATAAAGAAAAACTTATGATTTCTTCTTCTAAACTTAGCACTCTAATATATATTGATTATCACAAAATAAAAAATTAGGAACTCACTTTCGTATGTTGCTCTAGCTCTTTCATCTTGAGAACTATCAACCACATAGGTTGTGGAACCGATGGAGAAATTTGAACGACGATGAAAATGATACTCTGCCACACTCTTCGGCCCGAGAGTTACTAGCAAACTCACATCAGTCAGCCATGGTGATAGAACCAAAATAAGGATCACTCTTTCGGTATGGATGATATGGACTCAGATCCGTAAGGATTGAGAACTGATGGATCGAGGGGTGACACAATGGGTTGCGGAATAGCCCAAAGATACTACCAGAGATTCGAAGGCTGCCGGATGTGACGCACCGGTCCAACTCAACGAAGTGATTCACTTGGAGATAACCTCACCAAGAGAAGTATGAATGTTCTAAGCAAAGAACAATGAGAGAAAACTCAAAAGAGAAGTAAGAAAATCGATGT
>MU105621.1:764637-1011561 GCA_012274485.2 Sinapis alba | reverse complement strand
TTAAGTTGAGAACATTATCCAAGCAGTTTCATGCGAAGAAACATCATGGGTTAGAAGATATGCTTCAAACAGTGAATGTATGTATGTGTTGCTTCTCGGGTGGTCGGGTGGTCGAACCAGCTCAGAAGATTGAACCAACTTGCTCAGCTTGTCCAAGTGAGTGTCAGTCATGCTCAGCTCGTCCAGGATAGTGTCAGTCCAGCTCACTAGAGTATTCAGCTCGATCAGCTCGATCTGGGGCACATCACATGGCCTCTCCCTTATCAAACCCAACAGATCCGAAGTTGTTGATATGGTTATTGGTGGAGTTCGACCACTTGGAAACAGCATCCAATCGGGCATCCCATAGGTTATAACCATCGGAGAACTCTCGCCAAGAGAGTAATGATCCCTCACACAGTCTTCTATAACCTCAAGTGTCTCAGGTGAATCAACATACATACTAAACCCGTAATCTGCTGGGGTTGGTACAAATGCCAATGTTGTCTCTCATTTTTTTCCAATCCCCTCGCCAAATACGAAACACTCGCCCCATTTCCTGCTTGTTAATATCAAAAATAGTCATATAAGCCTGAGCCCAAAACAAGTAATCACACATACAAATAAGAGACAAATAAACAGAAGACGGTGTGAAGAAACCAGCTTCGAGCAAACCGTATGAGGAAAAGTTTTTCAGAAAACTTACTGTCAATAGTCTTCAGTATACACCCAAAAGCTCCGACAATCAAGAAAACCGTTTGACTTACCAAAGCTCAACTTTTTTAACTGTGTTTTCTATCCTAAAAGGAACCGGTTCACGACTTTTATAGAGGATCACAGTTCTATGAGATATACAATATAATGTATACACAAGCTTTTGTATGTAATGGAGGCAAATCTTTTGTTAGATTTCGTATAAAGATACGCTGCATGCGTCAGAGATTTTGTGGATACAGCTTAAACTACTAGAGACTGTGGATCGTTGGTTACCGAGGTAAAATCGCAGTATCTAAAGCAAATCTTTGTACAGGACAGCTAAATCTAAAGAAATCCGAAACGTCAGCTACAAGCCTACAACGCTAATATTAGACTATCGATGTGCAAAGGCTATTCTCGTCTTTATAACACCCTCCCTCAGTACACGTATACCTGAAACATTTTCCATTGGAATTTTGCTAATTTCGACATTCTCTGTTGTTTTTAACCCAATTACCTCTTTATAACCATCTAAAAAAAATAATTATATTATTAACCATCATAAAAGAAAACATATAAATATAGTATTAATTAACATTTTAAAATTATCATCCTATATTATCAACAAATTACATAAACCTATCTAATTTTTTTTTACACTAACCACCTAATCAACTCTAATTACCCTAAACTAACCACCTAAGTTAAACTAGAGAGGAAGTAGAGAGGAATACCGTCTTTGGAGAGGAGAGGAAGTGACTACGAAATGAGAAGTGAGATGGTTCGGGTATATATATAGAGTTATATATCATCGTAAAGTCCTCGTAATTTAACGAGGAATTAACCATGCCTGTGTTTACAACGAAATGTGCCGACGTGGAAATAACCAGGTCCGTCTTATATTTCTTCGTAAATTAACGAGGATTTTACGAGGAATCTATCTAAATCCTAAAATCCTAAACCCCAAGTTCCTTAACTGTATAATCTCAATCTCTCCTTTCCAAACCCCAAACCCCAAGTTCCCCTTAACTTATAGTCTCAATCTCTTCTTTCCAAACCCCAAATCCTCAATTGCCTTATCCAATCAATTTATTAATTTTATTTTCATAGTTTTCTAAATTCCTAAAACCCGAACCCCAAACCCCCAATCCCAAGTTTCTTAACTTATAATTAAACAAACTTAAACACATGCATTAAGTCTGATAGTAAATCATATTAAATAAAAGTACATCATCATTCGGATACATCATTGACATTCTCGTCATCACTAGAAACATCATCATTTTCATTAAACTCGTCTTCAACAGTTTCATCCATGGTATCGTCGGGAAGTTCTTCATACTCATGATTATGTAAATCAATGAGAAGGCTGTCATCAATATGGTCAAGAATAGAAATCATTCAACTATTTTATCGGTGGTTGTAGAAATACATCCAGAGATCTTTTTGGATGGTTTGGACCAGATATTAATATGGTAAAGAATAGAAACTCATGTTGCATGCACATCTCCGGTGGCAGGTTGTATGGTGTAAGAAAGACTGACCACAATGAATATTGTCTCCCTAACATTCCAAATGGACTAGATCCATCTGTGCATAATCCAAGATACACATTTCGGCTATTGCGAGCAAATTTTGGATGTACTTTGTTAAAATGTTTACAAGCTCTTGAATTTGATGGATGATTAATCTCACCATCCGTCTGAGTATGCTCGGCATGCCATCTCATCCCTCCAGTAGCCTGCTCAGATTGGTATAATCTTTTCAATTTGTCTGTAACTGGTAGGTATCACATCCTTTGGTACAGTACCCTACTACGTCCTCATCCTTGCGGTTTGAATTGTGGCTTCTTGCAGAATCGACATTCTTCTACCTTCTCATCATCTCCCCAGTAGGTCAGGCAATTATCAATGCAAACGTCTATCATCTCCGAAGTCATCCCAAGACTATAAACCAGTTTTTGAATCTCATAATAAGAATCAACAGACACATTGTCTTCCGGAAAATACTCTTTAAACAAGTATGTCCATGCATCCATGCAACTTTCAGGTAGATTGTGATCAGTTTTAATATTCATCATTGATATAGCCTATTTATTACCATTTTTAGGCCATGTTATAGGCTCTATTTAGAGTATATTATGTGTGTCTAGGCTATGTTTTAGAGTATTTACAGGTTCATGAATGTTTTGAAAATATATAAGATACTTGAAGCTTTTGGAGCATCTTGAAGAGAAGAATCCGTAGTTGATCATATAGGGAGTCGATGAAGCCATCGATCGATGTAACACACTTGGCGTCGACCGATGATCAAAGCTCAAGAGCGATCAATGTAGCACACTTTCCATCAATCAATGATCAAAGCCCAAGTTAGAATAACAAAAATACCCTGGACGAGTTTTGACCTAATTTTAGGGCTTTATATTTATGTCTTGACAAGACAGCATAGAGCAAAAAACAAGACAACACAAGTTTTACAGAGCATTTTAGTTCCATTTATTTTGTATTAGGAGAGAAATGAGAGACTCTTTCAGAGTCCTCCTGGAACTCTTTTGGTTTTTATATATTTTATATTTCATATATATTCTATTCATCTATGATTTTTGTGACAAAGATCATGTTTGAGGAGTTACTAATTAGATTTAGGGTTGAATGATAGCAATCATGGATTAGCCCAAAAATAGGATTGCTAGGTTAAGTTAATATCCATCAATTGAGTTGTCCTTAATGCTTGCATTCTAGAGTAGGTAACTAGGATCTCGATGATAGGACATGGACAACTACGAGAGTAGGTTCTGTGCCAGAATAAATTTTGTTGAACTAGGCTGTTAGGCACATGCGAGAGCTGGTCTAATAAGTCTGGTGTACTTATCAAATCTCGCCCAGACTTCCTTCTGATTTCACCATCGATCAACATCATGCCTTAGCCGTCGATCGATGGTCGTTCCTTTTGCTCGCATACGAGAGTTGGAGTTAAAAAGATCAGAATAGTTAACATTTGAGTTCTGGAATATTTATATTTCCGTGTTTCCTATCCCCTATAATTCATTAAGCTTGAAACCCTAGATCTAGCATATTTACATTCATATTTACATCTAATAGAATATTTCCATATTTTCATTAGTAGCATATTTCCATATTGCATCATACTACTTGACAAGGAATATTTCTTTAATCTGATTATTTACTACCAATATATATATTTACCTAGCTTAGTCTTTAGAAATAAGAAATCTATTGTGTGTCTTTACTCTCTGTGCATTCGATCCCTAAATACTACACATGATCTCTCTTGGTAAGAGTATTATTGAGTGTGTTAAGATTAGGGTTAATTTGACAGTTGATTGTTTATGATATATATTACCCAGCTAGAACAAAACACATTGTGTCAAATTTGGTGTTGTTGCCGAGGAGCAAGGATTCGCCATTAGACTCAATTTGTTTCAGGTACATACATATTAGTACCATGAAGCAATGAGGAGGGATGTTTTGGTTCTTCAAAAAAAGAACCTCCTGATTTTCGCACGATCCATAAGTCTACGAGGGCAGTCGACACCCTCCAAGTAGTAATCGCTAGAAAAGAGAAGAGAGCATCGATAGACACTAATACTTTACTGTCGACCGATACTAACATCATGACATCGATCGATGTCCACACTTTGTCGTCGATCGATACTATTTGCGAAAAGATAAAGAAAGACGAGGGGGCTGTAATCCATGAGCATTGATCTATATCAGAATTTCTCAGGCCTACTCAACTCTATCTTAACATATCTTCGATTCAACCTCGAGTAATTCAGGGGATCGATGACCAGATAAGACCTGCATACTTTAATCATGTGCGCGAGCACCCCTTTCATGCCCTTCTCCATGAAGATCCCATGGAGCACCTTGAAACACTAGAGGATTTTGTGTTTAGAATCCCAGAGCATAAAGGAACTACAGACTATCTCCTCTGCAAGTTATTTAAGTATTCTCTCTCTGGGAATGCAGTTGTTTGGCTGAAACTTCTACTACCAGGATCTTTCACTACCTAGAACGATGTCAAGACTGTGTTTCAGAATAACTTTTTGATAATACAAAGACCGAAGAGCTAAAAGATAAGATTTTTACATTCTCTCAAGGACCTACTGAAGGATTCAAAAGTTCTTGGGACAGATTTAGGGGGTATCAAAAAGACTGTCCACATCATGATTTCACGGAGGTTCAACTGTTGTGATTCTTCTGCAAGGGTATTAATGTGCAATACCATATGATGCTGTATCAGGAAAGCGAAGAGAACTTTGAAACCAGGACTCCAAAGGAAGCTAAGAGACTGATTCAGAACTTTGTGTCTAGCAAAAGTATCAGGAATATGGATATTCACAAGATGCAATCAGGTGATGAATAATGACAAGATTATTGAGGTGGAGGAAAAAACTGATTATGTACATAAAGTCTCGTTGGTGGAACATGCTACAGAAGAGGACGAGAATCATATATATCAGAGGATGGAATCTATTTTGGAACGAGTCATAGAAATTCAGCAGATGACAAGTGCATACTTAAATCTGAGGTTGAATTATATCCACAAAGAGCTGAATGGAAAATTTAAAGCCTTGGACGCCCATTTCATGATGCTAGACACCCAGTTTTTTCAGAAAGCAGAAGCTTCAAAGAAGAAAGAAGCTCTGGTTAAAGAGAAAGTTAAGGAGAGAAAGAGCATTGAAGAGTACAAAGGAACAATAAGAATTCATAGCCATTCAGACTTTGTCACACGACACCCGCATCCTTTCAACTTACACTGTGTTAAAATGCACGCCGTCAATCGACACCAACAAGGCGACATCGATCGACATCAGCAGCCGAGCATCAATCGACACCCACCATGGTCAAGCCCAAATGCACACCGCGCATCAGAAAGACCAACAGTGAACACCAATCAGCATGATTTCGTTACACCAGAACCAGGGCAATCGATCCCAGCTGAAACCTCTTTTGTTGGCAGTATCGATCGATGGTACACACCATATATCGATCGAAACCAACAAGACGATATCGGTCGACATCAATGGGTGACCAACGATCGACAACAGCAACACAAAATTGATCGACACCCAAAGGAGAGCATCGATCGAAAACACCACCTGATATCGATCGACACTCATCATTGGACGAATAGTCAGGTTATATAACTGAACCAAAAATGGTTGAGGAGAGAATGCACAAGTCCAAGGGTTCACACCTTGTTGTTCCAAAACATCTGCAACCACCTATTTGTGTAGAAGAAGCTACATGGATTCACAAAAGAGTGAAATTGATACATGACCATGTGAAGTTTGTGGTTCCTTATGCTATATTGGAAGTTGAATTTCCTATCTCACCAAACAGAGGTACGCATTTAGGTTCCTACAATGGGGTATTTGATGATCATATGTTTGCAGTAGCTTCTCATAGAGGATCAATATGTAGAGGTGAAGTTGATAAAGGGCCAACAGAAGCAGCATCGATCGACACCGACCAGCTATCATAGATCGACACCCGACCAAATACCATCGATCGATACCGCGCGCGTATCAGAGCAGATTGGGTTTGATGTAAGTGGAAATCGTTTTGAAAGGGACACCACCACAAAATCAGACAAGTTTGGGGGAAGAAGAGGAAGAATTGGAAGAAGAGAAAAAGGACCAATGATGGTCCTCAGTTATCATTGATTCCCCACTTCTCAGATGGTGTTAGGAAGTACAAAGTGCGCAGAAGAGGCTTCTCGCAGCCATTTGCAAAGCTTCGAGCACTCCTTAATGCTGAGATGATTGACAAAGGAGAAGAGTCTATGGAGGCTTTCACAAAAAGGGTGATGAAGATGACGACATTGGATATTTGTAATTGTTTTGGAGCAAGTCTCCAATCTCATCAGAACTGAATCAGAACTCCAAAATATCAAGCTAAAAGACTATAAACAAGCGTTGAGTGGGAGGGAACCCACTGTTTAATAAGTTTTGAATTAGTTTTTGATTATATTAGTCTAATTTAGGATTTTTTTATTATTGCAGGTTTCCAAAAAAAAAAAAAAGAAACCGAGGAAGATAGTCTGCACAGAGCATCGACCGACACTTGATCATTGTCGATCGACGGAGTAACCCTAGTATCGATTTGTCACCACTTAAATTTGTTGATCGACGGTCACCATAGCGAGCAGGTATACCATTTTCCTTGATTAAATTCTGTCCTTTTGATTTATTTTCTTAACCAATCTCAGATTGTATAACACTGGATAGTGTTGTTTAAATCTGGAGGAGATTTACTAATATTATGTTCTATTTTGAGTTTTATACTTATAAAAAAGAGTAGAAACTTACAGGTGTACCATCGATCAATTTTGAAGAATCCACATCGATCGACCATGGATCATGACCATCGGTCAACATCAACATCGTGACATCGATCGACACTCTATTACAAAGTCTGGTATCCAGTTTCTTTCTGCAACTTCTTACTTATGATTTAAATTTTTCCTAACCAATCTGGGGCGGATTACACTGGGACAATGTAATTTAAGTCTGGGGGAGGTTTGCTAACGCTATTTGATTTGTTTTGAGTTTTATTTGCTATATATAAGTTTTTCAAAAAAAAATTATTGAGTCAAAAGGGGATTGTGATCAAAATTTATTATTGATTAACCACACTTTATCACCATTTTTAGAAGGTTATTTGCAGAGATTACTAGAGATACTAAAGTGGATCATCGTGTCACTCTATCAAACTTGCTTTAAAAGTTTGAAGGAACCGAAGCTGACTTCCAACACTAATCCTGACATTATTAGCTTGTTTTGGGGCTTGGTATACACTAGATCGGATTCCTTCTGCAAGTCTGTAGGTACAAGTCATTGCACCTTTGGTTCCCTTCTCTCTCTCTCTCTCTCTCTCTCTCTCTCTCTCTCTCTCTCTCTCTCTCTCTCTCTCTCTCTCTCTCTCTCTCTCTCTCTCTCTCTCTCTCTCTCTCTTCAGCATCTACTTAAAAGCTTAAAAGATTGAGATAATTTCCAAGGATGCAGAGGGGTAGGAACATTACCAATGACTTCACTATTCTAATTCAAATGAATGATCACACATTGTTGGAAGCGAGGGATAGGTAAATTATCTATGACCCCATTATTCGCCTAAAACTTTGCCCAAAAAAAGAAAAAAAAAGAAAAAAATAATAATGAGATGACATTATTGAGATCTAAAAGATTTAGAGAAGAGAGAAAAAGAGGGAAGAAAGGGATCAGAGAAGGCTTTATACCTAGTTGTTCATATACTTGCAGAGGTAAGAATCCATGTGTCCTTTGATCGACACTCCCAAGGTAAAGCAAACACCTTTATTTTATGCAAAGAAATGAGATCAGTAGAGGGGCGAATCACGCTAGTATTTGCTAAATTGTTGGTAGAATGAATTTGGTTGCTATACTAGAATAGAGTATATAAAGTTTCTTTGTGATTGACTTGATAGGATGTGGTTGCAACAAAGTAGAGTGATAGTTATACTTAGATATTATGTGAGTCCCCACCTTTCAAAACCTCTTTCACAAATTTGTTTGTTTGAGGACAAGCAAAATGTTAAGTCTGGGGAGTTGATATAACCTATTTATTATCAGTTTTAGGCTATATTATAGGCTTTATTTAGAGTCTATTATGTGTGTCTAGGATATATTTTAGAGTATTTACAGGTCCATGAACGTTTTGAAGATATATGAGATACCTGGAGCTTTTGGAGCATCTTGAAGAGAAGAATCCGTAGTTGATCATCTAGGGAGTCGACGAAGCCATCGATCGATGTTACACAATTGGCGTCGACCGATGATCAAAGCTCGAGAGCGATCAATGTAGCACACTTGCCATCAATCGATGATCAAAGCCCAAGTCAGAATGACGAAAATACCGTGGACGAGTTTTGACCTAATTTTAGGATTTTATATTTATGTCTTGATACGACAATAGAGAGAGAGAAAACAAGACAATACAAGTTTTACAGAGCATTCTAGTTCCATTCATTTTGTATTAGGAGAGAAAGGAGAGACTCTTTCAGAGTCCTCCTGGAACTCCTTTGGTTTTTATATATTTTATATTTTATATTTTATATCTATTCTATTCATCTATGATTTCTGTGACAAAGATCATGTTTGAGTAGTTACTAATTAGATTTAGGGTTGAATGATATCAATCATGGATTAACCCAAAAATAAGATTACTAGGTTAAGTTAATATCCATCAATTGAGTTGTTCTTAATGCTTGCATTCTAGAGTAGCTAACTAGGATCTCGATGATAGGATATGGACAACTATGAGAGTAGGTTATGTGCCAGAATAAGTTCTGTTGAACTAGGCTGTTAGGCACATGCGAGAGCTGGTCTAATAAGTCTGGTGGACTTATCAAATCTCGCTCATATTTCCTTCTGATTTCACTGTCGATCGACACCAGGCCTTAGCCGTCGATCAATGGTTGTTCCTTTTGCTCGCATACGAGAGTTTGAGTCAAAAAGGTCAGAATAGTTAACATTTGAGTTCTAGAATATTTATGTTTCCGTGTTTCGTATCCACTATAATTCATTAAGCTTGAAACCCTAGATCTAACATATTTACATTCGTATTTATATCTAATATAATATTTCCATATTTGCATTAGTAACATATTTCCAAATTGCATCCTACTACTTGAAAAGAATATTTTATTAATCTTATTATTTTCTATCAATATATATATTTATCTAGCTTAGTCTTTAGAAATAAGAAATCTATTGTGTGCATTTGCTCTCTGTGGATTTGATCCCTAAGTACTACACTTGATCTCTCTTGGCAAGAGTATTATTGAGCGTGTTAAGATTATGGTTAATTTGACAGTTGATTGTTTAGGATATTTATTACTCTGCTAGAACAAAACACGCCGTGTCAATCATTCTAGATGCCAATGATAATTTAGAGAGACATTCTCTACAACCACTGTAAATTGGATGATTCACAGCATCTAACATTTCATAAAAAAAATTTGCATCAATGTTAGGTTCTTCAACTTCATCATGTACAAATGCATCAGTTACCATATCATGAACTCTATCATAATCTACCATCTGCTCCTCCTGATGGTAACTATTTTTATTATGCAAATGATCAACCGGTTCATCCTGAAAATTTCTATTACTACTAGCTTAATTCCCATAATTATAACCTTCTCCATGTTGAAACCAAATATAGTAATGCGACGTGAAACCTCTATTTATTAAATGCCTCCAGTCATTTTCACGAATTGCCAATTTTGAGTTGTTGCATTTCCGACAAAGACATAACATCTTACCGCTTTCCTGCGCCAGCGGTGTAGAATTTGCTTGATGCATAAATGTCTCCATCTCTTCGAGAAATTCTTTTGCCACTCTCCCATTAGTATCTCTGTGCGTATACATCCATCTACGCAACTCAAAAATATTCCCATCACCAGACATTTTTTTTCTTTTTCTTTTACGTTTTAAGTTTTTTTTTTCTTTTTGGTGTGAATCAAATGAAGCACAAACAACATATTTATACAAAATTTTTGAAACTGGTAGGTAAAATTTTATTAGTAATTTACGAAGAAGTATAGTAGTTGGTTAGCAGAAACAAAAACGTGTTTCAACTAAGAAGTTGGTACAGTCGATATTCGTCTCTAAGAAAACATAAAATATTTCGTTGTAAGTCCACACGAATATTACGTCTACTTTATGATGAAACCATGTTTCCTCGTAAGAAACATGTGAACTTACTTCTGTTTTACGTTGAAATCTTTTTGTCGTTAGTTTACTACGATCTTACGCGGAAATTATGTTTTCTCGTAAAGTTCTCGTACAAACGACGTAAATTTATGAGTAAAAATTTTACTTGTTAATTTTCCTCGTTAGAATTTCATTTTCTTGTAGCGGGATGTCAAGTTGGAAAAACCATAATCAATATCTAAGTTGGTTTAAACATTATATGAATTAGACATGGATATCCATGTTTGAGTTTGGATTAATTAGCTATTACTACCTTGGGGGACTTAGTGGGGAAAAATTTAGTAGGTTTTCGATTCAGACAAAATCCAGAGCCAAGACAATATTCAGTTCAAGTCAACTTCAATGTTACTGATCCTCTGAGGAAATCCAGAACCATTAATCTCGGAAAAGAAAAACAAGCTGAGATCTTTTGCTTCTATGAGAGCCTAGAAGCGTTGTTATAATTGACAAAAGATGACTCATGAGAAGGAAGTATGTCCTCTTTTGTTTTAAATAGACAAGTAGAAGCACTAGTACGGAGTCAAGGAGTCAACACTGTTAGACCTGCTAAGTAATTGGTCATCAAACCGATTGATCATCTATTCTGTATCCTTGAAGAAATCCAAGCTGGTTTTCACCCTGATCTCAGGTGTCCTAAGATTGCTCCTGAGGTATTGGAAAGAATGAGTCAGTACCTACTAGTGGTAGATGGCGAAGAGAGGAAAATCAGAGAAAGAAAAGTGAAGAAATCTGTCAAGGAAACTGAAAAAGATTCAATGACAGAACATATTATTCTAAGACTAGAAGATCCTGCTGTGATAACAAAAGACTTAAAGAAAGGGAAGGGTATAGTATATGGGTATAAGACTGATACACTAAAATTGTGTCTTTGCTACCGCAAGCTAACAGTGTAGATGTAGTAATTGAGATTTAATTCCAAAGGACTATTTTATATTTTATCTTTATGAGTTCTCTATTTCGCTAAAACAATAATAGATTTTCAGATTTTAATTGAAGAATAGAAAACAAGTAACAAGTGGTTTGAGGGTTTTAATAAGATGATAAACAAGCTAGCCTAGAGTGATCAAACGGGTTATCAAGGGTGCAAGCCAAACAACTATTCAAGTTAGTCTAACTAGTCTAGTCATGATTAGAATAAGTATAGTAACTAGAATTTTTCGAGTCTGCATTTAGTCTACATAAGTTTAGAGTTTCTATTCGTGTGGAAGATTGTTGGAGCTATGTTTTTAACAGTTTACAAGGCTGACAACTTCGAATTTTTCGGCGACTTTTCCGGCCACACTGGTGGTTGTCTCTGCCGGATTAATAGCTCATTGTAAAGCGTGTAATGAGTACTATAATCTAGTATATTCACATGCCAAAAACAGATTAATATTGAATGAGAAAAGAAGCAATGAAGTTGGTAACTTAGAATGAATAAGTTACAAAAACTCAGGAAAGTGGGTTTGTCCCACATCGGGTAAATTAACAGGCAACCTTGAGTAGTATATATATGATCATGTATCATAACTAATCAAACGACTTGGAGAGAGAGGAGGCCTCCCACGCGCGCCGTCGCCGTCCGTGGGCGTGGGCGTGGGCGTGGGCTTGGGCTTGGGCTTGGGCTTGGGCTTGGGCTTGGGCTTGGGCTTGGGCTTGGGCTTGGGCTTGGGCTTGGGCTTGGGCTTGGGAGAATGTGGCCTAAGGCCACTAAAAGATGTTCTTTTTGGGCCCAATTAAGCTCAGCGTTTTGCCATTTATTTCTAAGAAAACAACATGACTTTTATGTATAAACGACATGTATTTCGTTTATAAACGACACAAGTTTATTTGTTCGAAATGGATTAGAACGAGTTAACAAAGAGAGAAACTTGGGGAGAAAGCTGCTCAACGTTCCACTCCGAGATCCTCGAGAGATTTTCGGGAAACGTTTGCAACAGTTTCGAAAACCGCTCCTCTTCTTCTCTTTAAATATCGCCTCTCCTCCTCATTCATTTATCACGCTTTTCACACTTCTCAAAACGAAACCAGCAAAAACCTATTAGCGTAAGTCTATAGTCGAGAGTTTTCGTACTAATAGTTCGATAGGGCATTCACGAGTGAAGCGTGAATCGTCATCCATGGTTATATCCTGGGACTCGATATTCGTTCAGTTTCGTCTCACTACGAAGCGAATATTTAGAGTTAAGGAAAGAGATCATATCTCGCCTCCATCTTTATTACGAATGCATTTTATTTATCGGTTTTAATTCGTATTTTGATTCATCTATTTCCTTAACATCGCTTTATTATTATCGTTTATATCAGTTTGGTTTTCCGGCTTCTACATTGGCAACTATTTATGAAGTGTCCGATCTTTTAGGAGCAATAATTGGGCCTCCTGCTTTGCCATCCTACGAGTGGATATCTAGTAATATTCAGGCTTTTTCATTTTTTCGGCTACTGAAAATTAAAAAGAGTATATAGGAGAGGTAAATATTCCAGCAGGTTTGATCGCAAAAAGTGAGATGCTAAGAATTTTACTCATTTGTATGTGGCTAGAAGCTTTCTTAGATAGCTTTCTTCCTTTTCTTTTTAAAGAGCATTGTATCCCAACTACGTTATATTTTTATTCTGTGTTTGAGTTTGATTTTTGGTTACCAACTTTATTAATTAGAGCATCTATATTTTAAAGGAAAATATATAGAAATATTCTTTTTTATTGCTATATTTATATTTTTTTATAAATTGGAAAAATATTATAAAAGATAATTCTCTTCAATAATTATTTTTTTACATTTTTATTACCAAAATACTCTGTTAAAAATAAAAGACAACCAAAATAATTCTTTTTTTTTTTTGAAATTTTCAATATTTATTACTTTTTTTAAATTTAAACTATATTCTAAAACTCTACTATTTAACTCTGAATCATAAGTTTACATTAGTTAACTCTAATAATATAATTGTATATTTACTTCTTTAATAAAATATTTTAGTTATTTTTTTAAGATTATTGTTTTTGAAAATAAACTAAAAAAACTATCATAAGAAATGAGTATATTTTTATATTATAATTTTTTTATTTTATAAGAAAATATAGGGATAAAAATAAAGATGGGTTAGAAATAGTTGAGCGTAGACTACTAGTGAAAACTGAAAAGCATTGAATTTTCAGTGTTAAAATAAGATAGACCAAATTCTAAAAGCACAAGTCCGCAACTTAACTTTTAACTAAAGAATAAACATGCCGTCACTACACTTGCCGCCGGGGAGATCCTCCGGCGTATCCGCCGTCGCCCTACGGCCAGGTTTTCAACAACGCCTCCCAGCTGGCCTCTTTCCCTCGTTTAATCCACTCTGCTTGGCTCCAAAGCCGCTCATTTCGCCGAAGAGGAGAGCGACAATCTCTTCATACCAATCGCCGTTGTCTCCGCTTCTCTATGGTTTCCAAATCCGAGGGTCTAAACCTAGTTTCGCAACATTCACAGTGGCATCTTCCTATCCAACGTCTCCTGGTTCCGTTTCCGGTGATAGTGAGGTCGACAAGGCAAAGCTCGCTCAGGTTCTGTCCTTCTCTTGACCCTTTTTCCATTTTGATTTTGATACACAATCTACAGATAAATTGAACGTAGAAGGAGAGCACTAGCTAAAGCAGATGTATTTTGGTGTAAAAGAGAGTTCTTTTGAGTATGAGTGGTTGTCACAGGTGGCAAAGAGATTAGAGAAGACTTCAAGATACTTCAAGAGGCTGGGGAGTATTGGTTTCTGGGGGCAGCTTGTATCAACTCTTGTGGCGGCTGTCATTCTATCCTTCTCCATTGCTGTAACTGGGAAACCCACTTCACCTGCTACTTTCTATGCCACCGCAAGTGGTATCGCTGCTGCTTTTGTCTCGGTCTTCTGGTCCTTTGGGTATATTCGTCTCTCAGAGAGGCTCCGTAGAACTGCCGGTGACCCTTCCAAGGTACAGTTCTTCATCGTTGTTCAGTCCCAAACAGTTAAAAGTTGACACTCTCTTTATATAATTCTTGTGAATGAGAGTACTAATGACACAACACCATTGTGTAACCACCGATTTAATAAGTAGAAGCAGTAACGAATCTATTATTATCTTGCTCTAACCGGTCTATAAAGGTTATACTTAGTAGTAGTAGTAGATGTTGAAATGTTGAACCTCTGGTAAATGCTGAGAGAGAACAAAGATCTGTTCGATCAATCAATGGTTAAGTCTTATTTTGTTTGTAGATAGCTGTTGAATATTTGCTAAGGTTAGGAGAGAACCATCTGATAATAAGAAGATCCAACTTTTAACAAAGGTTACATATTGTTTCAGGCCCCTCCTCGTGCTGATGTTGTGAAAGGCTTGAGAAGTGGGATAATGGTAAATCTTCTTGGAATGGGTGCAGCAATTCTCGGGATGCAAGCAACGGTTGGGTTTTTAGTTGCAAAGGCTTTAACAACTTCAGCAAGCCCTTTCTACCAAGGAGTCTCTCAAGGATACAGTCCCGTTCTTGCTCTCGATGTCTTCCTCGTTCAGGTATTGCGCACATGCTTTTACCATACTTTTTGTCTTTTTATCACATTGGTAATTAAAGACCAGTGGTTTCTTTTTAAGTTTACTATTTGACTTATGAGGGATTTTGTTGCAGGCATCGGCAAACACCTTGCTTTCTCATTTCCTAGGCCTTGTTTGCTCGTTAGAGCTGTTGCGATCCGTGACAGTGCCTACCTCGGAATCTATCGCAGTTCCCAAAGTTGCTTGAGTTTCTGCCCTTTTTGGGCATCACCTCTATTCTTAAACGTCAAAGGCTGAGACTTGTTTACTTTTATCATTGAGAACCAACCATTGTGGACTCAACGACTTTATTATTGCTGAATCACAAATGTGATTTATCGTATAAATTATCTGTAACGTTGACAACTCGTATAAGTGAGTAAATCCATAGTAAAATTGAGAGTCGAGGTTTTATTAATAAAAAGGATCTATATCCATTTTGTAACCATATTGATTGAAATGTTTGGCTGAGAATGGGAAGTGGGAAAATGATAGTTCTACCACCCGGTGGATGTACCCCTATGCGTATTTCCCTTTCATAAACTTTGGTTTTATAAATTGTGTTCCATCTTTTTTGATAATAAACAATCAACGAATCACTAGTGGTTCACTTTCACAAAAGAAAATCAAGTTTTTCTATGAATAGTAGATATACATCATTTTACTAGTGGTACATTAGAGATTAAATCAGTTCTTTGGTTTTTAATAATAAATATATATTAATACTGAAATTTTTTTCATTATAATTACTACAATTTTCTTGGATAAAATGTGTTCCGCCATGCAAAAACACAGTTTTTAATCCGCGTTTTGAAAGCAACAGAATTTTTTGGATTGTAAAATTTTTTTGATATGAATTAGTATTTTGGAATTATTACACATTATTATGTTACAAAGTTGTTTTATATCAAATATTTTTTTTGTTTTAAATTATATAATTTATGAATTAGTTTATTTAAGATTTTGTATGTACATTTTAAGTAACTTTTGGTATGGTAATCTTACCCGGATTTAATAAACCAAACCGAAACCAACCAGAAATACATGTTCGGTTTGGATCGGGTCTAAGACAAAGTACCTATTGGGTATTTTTTGGACTTGTGGGTCTCAGTTCGGATTTGGTTCTAATTTTATACCCGATCAAATACCATATATTTTGTATATATTAGGTATATTTGTGTATTTCATATATGCTTTTGGTATTATGGATATTTTAAAAAAGTTTTGGGTTTAGGTTTTTGGTTATAGTTTTGGATTTCAGATAAAATTCAAATTTTAAATAATATAGTTTTGACTTTTATAGACGAGTGTGCAAGATACTGTTACGTATACTTTGTAAGTTGTAAAGGCAAAGTCTTGAAAAAATTCAAAGAATATAACTCAAAGTTGAAGTGATATAGGATGCAAATATGATGGACGAATAAATGTGTTTTGTAAATAAAACGGTAGCATCCATCAAATAACTTCCCCATATTCACCTTACTCACCTTCTTGGAAAGAAGCAATCAATAGTGAAATAGATTTAATAATGCAGAATCATACAGACGAGATAATATAGATACCTCAAGGGTTCAAAGCACTAGGATGTAAATGGATTTTCAAAACAAAGTTGAAACTTGATGGCGCAGTTGATAAGTACAAGCCATACTTGTGGTGCAAGGATTCAAACAAAAAGAAGGTCTAGATTTCTTTGTCATATGTTCTACTGTCACGAGAATAACTTCAATCATATTATTAATTACAACTGCATCATTAAGAGACTTTGAAATCCATCAATGGATGTTAAAACTGCATTTATAAGTGGAGATTTAGAAGAGAAAATATACATGAAACAACTCGAAGGATTCTTGGTCCAGGGTAAACAACAAAAAATATGTCGACTTGTGAAGTCATTGTTGTGGGAGCTAAAACCCGCAATTAGAATTTTAATGTGAATAAAGTAAGATTTAGTAAAACAGTGGGAAATGATCTATGTGAGTAGATCTTTAAGATAGCTTACTCGAATTGGACATATATTATTGACAATGAATAGGATGAATACAAAGAACAAATCACAAGATAGTACAACTCGAAGAGAGTATTGTAGGTTTCAAGTGAGTAAGTAAAAAAATGTCTATAAAATAATGGCCTTGGCTTGTTTTATTCTCAGCTTGCCCAACCTACCTCCCATATTTTGGGCGCACGTGATGTGTCTTACTCTGAGATTCTCGGTAAGTCGTCTAGACATTTTCCTGCAAGGTGACCGAGTCTTAGTTGTTATCCGCAGACTCAGAGTTTGCTATCTCGAGCTACGAGGAAGCCCTTTGGGTTGGAATAGTTGGGCTTCGATGATGGATCATATCTTCACTGCCAGTTTACTGCCAGTTTAGCATGTTCTGATTGTGTCTTCACTGGGCCAGATTTATGTGATAAATCTTGCTCCAACAGTTGCCTCCAGTCCATTAAGTGACACGTGATCATCTTAAATGGGCAGAAACACCTGAAGGCACGGATTTCTGATCTTTTTATGTTGGATTGGTAATGACTATCTCTAAAAATCAAGGGTAAAAAATCTACGCCGTCAAAACACCAATTCCCATGATAATTTTTGTTGAATAACTCAAAACCACCGCGATCATAATGATATCAATGGCCAAGATGGAGAAAATCTCGCTTACTCCAAATTTTATGGTCCTCATTCCTCGGGAAGAGAGCTTATCTCTTAATGATGACAAGGATATAAATGCGATCCTTCGGTCTTTGCATTTGCTTGCCGAGTCTTTTCACGAAAAATGTATGGATGCAACTATTTAAGAGTTCTCGTTTATCTCTTACCATACTCATCTTTGCTTTCATAGATATCTTTTGTTTCAAATCTTTGATTTCATCATTTTAAATGTTTTTGTCTCGAAGACCTGATTTGGCCCCAGCTCCGGTCCCATGCAACTGAAGGGGACTTGTTGTTGTTCCTACAAAGACATAAAATTTTGTTGGCTTTAAAGCTGATCTTACAGGAGCAATTGGACTTTCTGGAGTCGATTACACATTGATTCTATTGTGCGAATGTGGCGTATTTTGATGCATGTAGGCTGTCCTTCTCGATTACTTGTTTTTTTTCTAGAAGCCTTAGCTCAGCTCAGCTTCTATGTTCCTCAGTTGTCTAATATGTTCAAATTATCCCTTTAACATACCCTTTCAAATAAGAGGTTTAACGTAGTATTTAGTGGTCGAATCCACATATACTCTAGGATAACACAATAGACTTTACTTTTGAATGAAAATAACCAATATAGAATGTAATGCAGTAAATGCCAATTAAATGTAAGTCGGTTGTAAGTTATATAGATAAGAGGCGATAGACTCAGAGAAACTCGCATTTATATAGATTATCAGGTGTTTAGTTAAAAATTGTTCTTGAACTCAAAACTCAAAAAAAAAAATCAATTAACTCTCGTTTCAAGGACTATTGAATTCCTAGAATTCTAACTTTCTTTTCGAACTCAATCAATTCAGAAAAGAAATAAACTCAGTTTTGATTACTTCATTAAATTATTAGACCAACTTTTGTTCCTAGTAAGTGTTGAGCTCATCTAAGTTCAGTTCAAACAATTAAGCATGATGTCGCACCTATCAATTATCGTAGGATCTAGATTCAATATGATCAATTAAAAACTAGCATTGAACAACTTAGTTGAATAACTAATGGTTTATCTAACAATTCTGTCAAGTCTTATAAATTCATTCTATAACCTTTCAAATACCCTAAGTCTAACAATGAAATTATTCAGACATGATTAAGAAAAAAACAAATCAATATCCAAATAAACTGCATAATTATAATAAGGACATCTTCAATGGTTGGCTTTATTTTTAGCTTCAAAAGTTCACTTTCTTCAAAATGAAGCAAAAAATAAAGCAACATCTTCTCTAATGGTTTGCTTCATTTTCTTCTTGTAAAAAGAATATTCAAGTATATTGTATCTCTACTTTATCATTAATTATTAATAGCACCTTATACTTTTTCATATTTACTAATTTTACTCAACTATTTTGTTTTAACAATAAACCAACACAATTTTTATAAAATCAACATTATTATATAATAAAATTATTACACATTACATAAATAAAGAACAACAATACTAGACTTTATAAAGAAGCACCAACCTTATATATTTTCCACAAATGATCAATTAAATCGTTCTGAAGTCTGAAATGAGCATATATATCTTTAATTCTTCTAAATCTCGTCCAAAATTTCTTGAAAATGAATATTATCATGTTCTTCGGTATCAACCTCTGTTGGTGGAGCTTCTCTGCTAACTTCAATTGGTGCTTCAAGATCACGCTTATTCTCAATTATCATATATTATATAAAATAATACAAGTAGTTATTATGTCATGTATCACATCTTTTTCCAAAGATGAGCTGTCCCTTTCACAATTGCAAAGCATGATTAGAGAACTCCAAATGCACGTTCCACATCATTCCGACATGTTTCTTGTTGCGTAGCAAAATATTTCTTTTTTGGACTCATTGGCTCCTGAATAGTTTGTACTATGGTTCACAATTTTGGATATATACCATCAGTCAAATAACAGCCCATATTATATTTGTTTCCTTGAATGATAAAATGAGCAAGAGGTGCAATACCTTGAGCAATATTGGAGAAAAGACGAGAAGACTCCAAGACATTGATATCATTGTTGTTGCCCGACATCTCAAAATATGTATCCCATATCCAAATTCATATAATTAATACTAGAAATTAATTGGGTTATATTAATTAATATATTTTATTTTACCATAAAGTAAGAATAAGTAAAAGTTACATACCACTTTATAATTTAGAAAGTTCAGCTTAAAAATGAAGCTATGAACAATATAACTTCAAATTTGAAACAACACCGTTTAGTGATTCATTTTGAAGCAATAAATAAAGCACTATTGGAGTAAAATTTGCTTCAAAATGAAGCAAAAAGTGGAAAATAAAGCACCATTGGAGATGGTCTAATAGAGTAAGAAATGTGAGTTCAAAATCTTGTCTCAATAGGAATGAGTTCAGATCTATTTCTCCAAAAAGCTCTCACTTTAATCTTCTAGTATCGAAGCGTAAGTTACAAAAACTTTAAAAATCCTAAGATAAAGTCTAACAAAAGAACTGGCTCTTTTGCAATTGAGTAAAACTTATGTGATTGTCTTCAATATCTACAAAACTGGAATATCTCGTGAAAAGGGAGGGTGTCGACCGACACCAAGGGTTTCACTTCTTTTTGACTTTTCTCTTCTTCTTCTTTAAAAAAAAAAATTATTCTGAAGGGGATGGAGAGAGGGGGAACCATACACACACAAACATTCTTTCCAAACCTGAATGAGGAATCCGATCTAATGTATACCAAACCCCAAGTGAATATATCAAATTGGAAATTAAAGCTTGTATAGAGTATTTGAAATCACAAGGAGAATTGGACATCACTGATCTAGACATCTGATAGTAATCAGAGTGAGAGTTGAATGGCTTACTTGTGAATTTGAGTTCTATGATTGTTCTTAACAAAATCCTTAACAACTGATTATCTGTGTTTTGAATCACCTGTTTCATTACCCTATATCTAACGCTTATCTATTTATTTCTTTACCTATATATCTATTGCTTTGTTTTATTGATTTCTACATTGTGGATTAGCTTAGCTTGGTACCAAAAGTTTATTGTGTGCTCCCCAATCCATGTGGATTCAATCTTTAAGTACTTCGATGACACTCTTAGTTGAGAGATTTGCTTGAGGTTAATTTGAACATACCACCTTCCAACAAATCTCCTAGTCCCAACGGGTTTACTAGTGAGTTTCAGGGCCTCTTGGGCTGTAATTAGGCCAGCTTTTACAGCGGCAGTGCACGAGTTCTTCTTTCTGGGTCAAATATTGAAGCAGTGGAATGCAACGACTGTCACTTTGGTCCCTAAAATGACAGAGGTGGATATAATCGAGGGGGGGGGGGGGGGGGGGTTCAGACCCATTTCTTAATGTCTTCAAGGTTCTTTTTAAGTTACTAGCTAGACGACTTGAGAAACTGCTCCTGAGTATGATCTCACAATCTCAATCTGGTTTTGTAAAAGGGCGCCTTCTTGTTGAAAATGTTTTGCTAGCAACATAGATGGTTCATGGACTTGGCTGGAAGAACTCTTCACCAAGGGGACTTCTAAAAGTTGACATCTGTAAAGCATTTGATGCCCTCAACTGGGAGTTCATCCTATAAGTCCTTCTAGCGGCTGAATTCCCCCCCCCCCATATTTGTTAACTTGATAAGGCAATACATTACAACAATGTCTTTCTCAGTCAATGTGAATAAGGGTCTTTGCAGTTACTTCAAAGGTGGTTGAGGATTGCAATAAGGCAATCCTATAAGCCCAACCCTTTTCATCATCGTTATGGAGAAATTTGCAAATCTGTTGAATGAGAAGTTAATATTTGGAGACATTGGTTACCATCCGCTTGGACATAATTCTAAAGTTTCTCACTTATGCTTTGCTGATGAACTTATGATCTTTTTTGACGTGTCACCTTCTTCCCTAACTGAGATTGCTGCAACTTTGGAGTTGTTCAAACAGAGAGAAAATTACTCTTTTCCACTTCAGAATATGCAATATTGGATAATAGTGGTTTCCTTATTGGTCCATTCTCTATTTGGTACTTGAACCTCCTATTGTTGCACTAAAGGCTTCACAAATCCGACTACTCTCCTCTACTCGTCAAGATAAAACGCAGAATGCAGAGTTAGACATTAAAAGAGTTGAGTTTTGCAGGAAGGAAACAACTAATCTTTTCGGTGGCCTATAACTTGGTTAATTTTTGGAGTTCAATATTTTTTCTTCCGAAGGCATGTCCGAAAGAGATTGAAAAGCTCCGTTGTAATTTTCTCTGTTCTGGGAAGTTAGATAAAAGAGCACATGCGAAGGTTTCATGGTATCATATTTGCCTTCATAAGTCAGAAAGAGGTTTTAGCCTCTGAGATATCTATGTATGGAACAAGGCTCTCAACCTTAGGCTTGTTTGGCTATTCTTTCCTTGCAGTGGTTCTCTATGGATTGCTTGGAACAAAGAGAACTGCCTCAAATGATGTAACTTTTGGATGGTAGAAAGCCGGCCAGATCAATCATGGATTTCGCGTAAACTCTTTTCCCTTTGACCATTGACTCGTTTTCTCACTGGTTGTCGCATACTGAATGATATTGCTGCTAGTTACTGTGGGATGATTGGCTGGATCATGATCCTCTTGTGGATTTTACAGAAAAATAGAAATCAATATTTTTGCATCAGTTGCAGCTGGTTCTGGGTCAGGGGGTTGGCTAGTACCCTCAGCCAGGTGTAGAATCTCTGCTATTGCTACCTTGCATGAGGCTCTTATGCAATTGCCTTTGCCTACTGAATCCCATGAGAAAGACGCTTTCACTTGGGGGGAGGGGGGGGGGGTTGTGGTGCCCATCTTCATTCCTTCTGGGTAAGAAAAATTTGGGATTTCCTTAGACCTTCGGTTATGCTGATCCCTCAGAAGAAATCTGTTTGGTGTACAGCTGTGTAACTAAACATGCGTTCTATTTTTGGGTCACTAATTTGGATAGGCTGCCTCTGCGTACTTGACTTCTCCATTAGGGTATTGGTAATGTCTCTTTGTGTTGTCTATGTGGAAACATGAGATGAGGGGAAGGTTTTTTTTCTCTCTCTTAACATATTTCTCTCCAACTTCTCTCTAGTTTTCCTCATCTCGTTCCCCCCTTCTCCAGGGACACCGCATCCTCTAGGGCGGTTGCTGGAGCTCTCATTTTGTCTCCCCCTCTCTTCTCTTCTCTCCTGTTTTTCTTTGTCGATTATGTGCGTTCTTCTTCGCGGCGGAGGTGGAGTTTCTCTAAAGAGCACCAGTTCAGACCTGGGGGTTTCGGGTTAGTTCGGGTCCTTGACTGGTGTTGACGGTGGGTTAGAGAACGGCTTGCTGCTCGCCGTGTTGGTTCCTTGCTCTGACTTTGTGATCTCTGTCCAATGTGTTTTATTGCTCTTGTTGGTTACTCCTCGGTCGACGGCGCGTGAAACATCGGATGGATCCTTTCGGGGTCCTCTCTCTCTCTCTCTCTCTCTCTCTCTCTCTCTCTCTCTCTCTCTCTCTCTCTCTCTCTCTCTCTCTCTCTCTCTCTCTCTCTCTCTCTCAGTGTGGCGCGTGGCTGATTTGGAGTTGTGCTTGTGCCGGATCTAGATCCGGGATCTTTGGATCTCAGTGTTTCTCTCACCTGCTTTGGTATCCTCCGGTGATCTACGGTGGAAGCGTGTGGTGCCTTGTGAGGGTGGAGCTCGTCTCTCTCTTGCAGTGGTTCTAGTGGCGGTGCGTGGGAGGGGTTGGCTTTTCACTAGAATTTTTGAGCTTGCTCTTGCGCATATAGATTATAACCTCTCTCCAAAGTTGTGTGAGCTCGGCGGTGTGGTGTTCCTTGTCGTTGTCTTCTGAGGTGGACTTGTAGGGGTATGGTGGCGTTGGTAAGACTCTAGTTTGGTGTCTTGATTTTTAGTTTGTTTGGTGGGTGCTTCGTCGGAGGAGGTGTGACCGACTGGTCACGTTTCCCTATATGGGCTTCGGGTTAAATGGGTGTAACGGTCTCGGGTTGGTGGGTTGGAGGCAGCAATCTTCAACTACTTGTTACGAACGACGGCATCATCAGTTGCGGGTCCTACTCGTGCTGCTGGTTAGGTGTTCGTTGAACGAGCTAGCCGGTCTGGGTTTGATTCTTTGTGCATGTTAGAATGTTTGTGTTTTCTAGAAGTTGTAGGCACTGTGTGTTTCAATGTTTGAGGGTGCCTTTCTTTCCGGTAGCTTGTGGCAACTAGTCGCTCTCTCTGTTCTGGTTTTGTCCTCTGGTCTTTCGCTGTTACGCTTTTGTTATGCTTTTGCATGTGACTCTTATGTTTCGTTATAGGTGTTTTGCTCTTTTTAGGTCCTTGTGTTAGTTTAATTTTCTGCAATCTCAGTTACTAGTCTATACAAAATTTTTAAAGCTTGGTATAAAGTCTTAACAGTTTTACCAAAAAAAACAAAAACAATAGACTATCCCTTCCTGCATTGTGAAACTATAATCAGTTATGGGGTACCATCGTACCTCGTCTCTCTTAACCGCTTCTCCAACTCTCCAATTGGCAAGTGCTCATTAACTGAATACTAACACCATCGCTTGACATTTCTTCTACCTTGAAACGCCTAACTGTCCATGCCGTCATCTAATCTTCTTTGGAAGGAAGAAACAATAGGCTGTCCCTAAGCATATCAGAGCCTGTCTATTAGCTATTCCGTAAACTCGACAGATCGCTAAGGGATATACTCCTAACACGGCTCAACTGAAGGCGGTGATAAGATCAGCATGCCTATCTGTCTCAAAGTACCCGACTAAAGTTTCAACTGATTTTTATCTTTTTGAGCTAATTGTAACTTCTTATTTAAATAGCGTGTATTAAACTCTTGTTCCATTTTTTGGGTATATGTATTTTAATTAAAAGAAAAAGGCGTTTGCTGCGGTAGCAGTAGGAAGCTATCAATAACAATCAATCCGCCTAAACCGATAACAACGAAAGGGAAACGCGAGAAACCTGAGAGAGAGATCTTGGATCAAACGATCTCCCAAACCTCGAGGGAAGAAGAAGACGAGGAGGTGTAGAAGAAGTCAAACATTTGGATCTGAAACAAGGGAGGAGAAGATGTTGCCCACAACTTCCAGATCTCGTTCTTCACCTTCTTCATCCCGAGCTAACCCAATGTTCCTTCAGTATTTTCGTCGTATCGTCAAGGTTCTCTTTCTCGTTACATCTCATACTTCCAATCGTCGATATGATCCCAGATTTGTCTCGATTCTCGATGAATATTACATAGATTCGTCATTTCCTTGATCACATTATGGGCTGATAATGAGAACTCGAATCGGATGTAGCTTAATTTGCGTCCTTTGTAGCTTAGCTCCTTTAGGGCTCCTGTCATGTTGTAGGTTTAGCGATTTCTGATATTATATTGGAGTGTGATGATCTGATAGTTAAACAAGAGATTTTCGTAACATTTTGTTCTTATCATGTTGGAGTAATGTTGTTAATCTCGTGTTACATCATCTTCTCGTTTTCTTGATCGTCCTTTGTTCATTGCAGTGGCAGCAAATGGATGTTGAATATACTTTCTGGCAAATGCTTAACCTTTGTACATCTCCCAAAGTTGTGTAAGTCTCTTTGAAAGTTTGATTTTTTAATTCCATTTTGAGGCTGAGCACAAGTTTATGTATATTCAACCTTTAAGCTGTTGCGTTTGATAAGATGATAAGATTAGGCTCTGAACTTTTAGAAGTTATGCATCTATGAATGACAGAATTAGAATAGTGACCCGTGCTTTTACCACAGAGCTGATTTGGTTGGAATTTACTGGTTAATCATTTAAGTTTCTAGGTGAATAGAGTTTGAGATGGTTTCACTTACCCTTTGCAATTGGACATTAAAGAGAGTTATAACTTGTCCTAGTCTAACAAGTTGGGAACTTTTTGGCTAAGGTATTACATGGTGAGTTTTTTTCTTGTTCTTATTCTTTTACTTTTGTATGTTGTTCTTTTTCATGTGGACGCTATGGCATCAGCTATCAACACACTAAGTATCACAAACGTAAGCTCAACTTTCATTAACTAGCTCTCTTTTTTTTTAATGCTACTGGAGTCTGCTTTTGTTTTTGCTTTTATACACTTCACCCTTCTGTTGCTGAAAGCCTGAAAGGATCTCGAGCCATCCAATTTTTACTATCAATGTGTGGTCAAGGATTATTTAATCTGCATATGTAATTTGCAGAGAATCATCTCATTATGATATTCTCTTTCGCCATCTTTATTAATTGGCTTCTCCTTCTCTATATTATATACTTAATGCTAGTGCCAGTTAAGAATAAGCTTGACGTTTGGTATGAGTTTGTAAATTTAAGTGCGTATGCTTTAATTTCCCTTATTCTTTCTTTCTTCCTTTCAGAAACGAAAAACCAATGGGCACGTGATGACCCTGCTTTTATTGTGATATGTAGCCTGCTTCTTATTGTTGCAACTTTAGCCTACTGTGCCACGTAAGTATTTTGTTTATTTGCATTTTTAAGAGTGAGATAGTTAGAAATATTGCCTCGCAAAACGTTTTTTTTTTCTATTTTTCCGTTGTTGATTATAATCTTCTGTCTCTGCTTCAGGTATGACCATAGTGGCTCTCATGCTGTCGTCGTAGTTGTATCAGTGTTCCTCACCCATTTCTTAATCACTGGAGCAGTTATAGCAACATGCTGTTGGTAAGTATTTTCTATCGGTGCATAGACAAACTCGTTACATCGATTAAATATTATGTTGCATCCAACGTCTGCTATTGCTGCTCTGTTACTGTTACTCACATACTAATGGGTGCTGCCTATCTGATCTTACTATTACTGTTTTGCTCATTTATATAGTGCAAGACAAACACTCTTGAGAACTAGCACTGAATCTCTTACGAACGTTTCTACTTTTTGTGGAAATCGCTCTTGCATGAACTTGAATCCTTCTATGCTATTTTCGTTCTTTTGATTCCAATGCAGTTTAAGTGGTTTCTTATTTCAAAATTGACGGTCTCTCTAACTTGAGATACGGATTACCAGGTTTCTGACGAACTCATACCTTCGCGAGGAGGCTCCTAACAGTCATGTGGTGGAACAACGCGTTGAATGGTTAGCTTATTGACCGATTCTTATCCTTTCAACTCGATACTAAACAACACATTTTTCGTTTTTGTTGTTCAATATCCATATTCCTTATCATAGTTTCTCTCTATCCGTGTGAGCTTGTTTATGAAATGCTTGTATGTATTTCTCTGTAGGCTGTATACGTTTGATGTTCACTGCAACTCGTTCTTTCCAATGTTTGTGCTGCTATACGGTAATTACTTCTTTAAACACATCACACAATTTTCAAATCTGCAAAAGAAGATTCATGACTTATAGTTTCTTCTTGTATTGCTACAGTCGTACATTATTTCTTATCACCACTCCTGATAACTCATGGATTCATCGCTCTACTACTTTCAAATCTGCTTTTCATGGTCGGGGCGTCGTACTACCATTATCTTAACTTCCTAGGATATGACGGTAAGTCTCATTAATTCTTTCTTTCACAACTGATACGCTTTATAACTATTGAGCTAACAACATTGCTTGAATCTATACAGTGCTTCCATTTTTGGAACGAACAACATTCTTCCTCTACCCAATTGGGATAGTGATTGTCCTGTCCCCTATTTGTAAGCTTAAATCATTCATTGGTTTCACTGATTCCTCTTTCTTGAAAAAAATGTCATCTTAAAGTTTGTTTCTCCAATTTTGCAGTGATCTTAAGTGGATTCAACCCCTCAAGATATTTCATGAACATGTACTTCAGCCAAAGATTATAAAACAAAACAAGCCACAACAGAGGAATCTCAAATGCTCTGCACTGCATATACATCATCAAGGGAGAAGAGACTATGAATTTTATTTTTGGTTCCCTGTAACAGATCATCGTCATACTCCAGTTTCTGGTAAAACTCCAAAGGCTACTTAGTAGAAACTAGTAACTGTTTTCTGAACTTGACCATATTTAGCAGGGAATCTTTCTATTGTCCCTTACCTTTTTCTTCCAATTCATGGTCATTTCTTAGATGGTACTTGTTGAGATAGTTCATTGGTTTCGTTGAGTCTTTGGCATAAACTCCAAGTAACTAGTGGAATCTGCAAAAATTGTACTACGCTGAACACAACCTTGCTAAAAATCTTCGCATTGAACTTGCTGCTCTCCTGGACTACTCTCTATGGACTTTTCCAAACAATCTTGATTTGTGTGTCAGTGCAAAGTTTATGATGTCAGGGCTTGTAGCAAAACAGTGGAAAAGTCTATTTGTTTGCTGAATCTTGGCCGGCACTAATAAGCCCAAGAAAGCCGAAGGTGCTAACCAATTGTTGTTTAGAGTTTTTGGAAAATTTAATGGAGTTTCCCTAGTTGTGAAGACGTACAAACTATGTTTGTTAGTGTTGAGTCTCGTACTATCTATGTTCGTCTTTCTACTTCGAATATGAGATACAATTGTTAGCAACTTGAATAAACTTGCATAGAGAATTTGTTTACCCAGTTCGCTTTCGCTACGTCTGGGGAAGAGACTCAGCTCTTCAATCCACTAAGCTTTGATCAATGTTTACAATCTAAACTCATATAAGATTCTATCATACATTAACTGCGAATCTTGTTGTTTAAGAATAACAAGTCTTATCTCTCAGTGAAGAACGCTCAATACGAACAACCAGATCACGCCTCTGCAACTCAGCGCTCGCCGGAGAATCACCGGAGAAGACGATCTCACTTGCTCTGCTCTCTTTTCTACTTCAGCGGAAGAAGACGATCGCTTTTCTGTTACAACCGTTACGACTGAACGACGACGTCCCCATTAATTCACTTGCACGGGCTAACTCATAAAGCCACCAGCCCAACTATTACTTCTGAGGTCCATCTGATCAGTCCATTAAGATTGGGTCGGGTTTGTACACTATAAGCCCACAATTCTCCACCTTGTATAAAACCGACACAACCCATTTTTAGACATCACCCCGAAACCCTAGCAAAGCTCCGCTGAAATATCTTTTGTCCCTTTCTCTCTCTCTCCACAAGCTCGACCTTCACTCTAGCTTCTCATCGATTCAACCGACGAAAAACCACCTCTAAATCAAACAACTCCACCTCGAATCATGTGTTCAAGATGGTTCTCAGCTCAACACGAGGCTACCCTTTGACTGACCATCTTGCCTCTCAAGATTCAACGTAAAGAAGGTAAAGAACTTCAAGCTCTACCTCTAGAATTTCAAGTCTTCACACCTTTATCCCTGTACTCCTTCCGATTTTCTTTTTTATTTATTAACCAAACCTCACTGACTAATCAAATTTCTTGGTTTCTCCACTGCGAGGCAACAAATCGGAAACCCTCCACAGTGACCAACACCAAGAACATCACTCGCAAACTTTGACAGACACCAGAGCCTTTTCCAATGTCTTTCCAGGTACGCCGTTTGTTAGGATATCGGCTAGATTTAGGGTAGTGTGAATTTTTACAACCAAAACACTCCCATTCGCAACCACATCTCTGATAAAATTGAATCTAGTGTGAATATGCTTTGTCCTTTCGTGATAGCCCTCATTCTTAGCTAAAAATATAGCCGACTGAGAATCACAATTGATTTTAACTGCACCTTGATCATAGTCTAGATCTTCACACACACCTTTAAGCCACAAAGCCTCCTTAGCTGATTCATTCAGTGACACATATTCAGATTCTGTAGTTGATAAAGCCACAATAGGTTGAAGCCCCGATCTCCAACTGATAGTGTTTCCTCCTACTTGAAACAAGTAGCCCGTAACTGACCGACTTCTGTCACGATCAGTTGCATAGTCTGCATCGCAGAACCCGTCGACCTTAAAGTCACTTCCTTTAGTAAACCATAAACCGAATCATGTAGATCCTAGAATATATCTCAAAATCCATTTCACTGCCTCCCAGTGTTGTCTACCTGGATTTCCCATAAATCTACTCACGAGCCCAACAACATGAGCTATATCCGGGCGTGTTCCCACCATAGCGTACATCAAGCTTCCAACAGTACTAGCATAGGGAACATTATGCATAAAACTAGTTTCTACCTCGGTTTCCTTCTCATCTAAACTCTTCAACTTGAAATGCGAACCCAAGGGCGTTGTAACCGCTTTCAACCATATTGAAGGTTGAGAGTACCTTTTCAAGGTATTTTCCCTGAGATAGTTTCAATGTTCCAGCTTTCCTGTCTCTTATAATATCCATTCCTAGAATTCTCGTAGCAGCTCCAAGATCCTTCATCTCGAACTCACTACCTAATCTAGCTTTAAGGTCCTTTATCACTTCCATGTTTCTAGAGACCACCAACATATCATCCACATACAATAGTAGATAAACTGTTGAAGACATTTCTGTACCACTGATGTAGACACACTGATCGTAAGGACTTTGTCTGAATCCTTGTTGCTTCATAAAACCATCAGATTTCTTGTTCCACTGCCTCGGAGACTGCTTAAGGCCATAGAGTGATTTCCTTAGCAGACAAACTAAATCTCTCTTCCCTTTAACCTCATATCCCTCTGGTTGTTCCATATATATCTCTTCATCCAAGGTTCCATTTAGGAATGCTGTCTTTACATCTAGCTGCTCTAGATATAAATCTTCCTTAACGACCAATGAAAGGATTAGTCTGATCGAGACATGTTTCACAACAGGTGCAAAAACCTCGTTATAGTCAATTCCCTCTACCTGCGAGTAACCTTTAGCAACCAATGTAGACTTAAACCTCGGAGCTTCAACTCCAGGAATTCCTGGTTTCTTCTTGTAAACCCACTTACAACCAATAACCTTTTTCTTAGAGGGCCTATCCACAATATCCCAAGTCTTGTTTTTATCAAGCGAATCAATCTCCTCATCACTCGATTGAACCCACTGTTCTTTTTCTTTAGACTTCATAGCCTCTTGATAGGACTGAGACTCATCTAAATCAATATCACTGGCAGCTGATAGAGCATATGCTACAACGTTGAAGTCATCATACTTAGATGGTAGCTTTGTCTCTCTGCGTCTTCTATCTCTAGCCAAAATGTAGTGATCTAGATCCTTCTCAGGTTCCTCTTCTTGTCCAGTTAGCTCACTCCCTGAATCCGAAGATTCTCCACCTGAGACTGAACTCTGACTCTGCACCAGACTACCTGAGGTAGAAGCCTCTTTGTCATGAGTACCTACCGAAGGACCTCGTATGAGATTTGGACTAAAAGATACATTCCTCTTTTCTTTAGAAATAGACTTTCCTTTATCCACAACAACCGAATCAGCTCGAGCTTCTTGTGCTACCTCTTCCTTTTCAGACCTCTTGTACACTTCTTCCTCATGAAATATCACTATTCTGCTAATCGTGCATCTCTCCTCTTCTGGTAACCACACTATGAAACCCTTTGTTCCCTGTGGATAGCCAACAAAACCCCCCATAATTGCTTTAGGACTTGTCTTAGAGTTCGTGGTATGAACATAAGCCGCACATCCAAATCTTCTTAGGTGTTGTAGTCCTGGCTTTGATCCCGACCACAACTCTTCCGGAAGCTTATAGTCTATAGCAGAACTAGGAGATCTATTTATCAGATAAACTGCAGTAGAAGCCGCTTCTGCCTAGAACTTCTCTTCCATTCCACTCTCAGATAACATACACCTTACCCTCTCCATAATAGTGCGATTCGTCCTTTTTGAAACCCCATTCTGTTGAGGATTATAGGCGCAAGTTCGATGTCTTTTAGTTCCTGCTGATTTACAGAACTCATCAAACCTTCTGTTACAGTATTCCAACCCATTATCTGTCCTTAAGCACTTCAGTTTCCTTCTGGTTTGAGTTTCAGCTTCTGCAATCCATTCCTTGAACTTATCAAAGCCTCATCTTTGGTTCTTAGGAAATAGATCCATACCTTTCTTGAGTAATCATCGATGAATGTGATGAAGTATTGTTTTCCTGCTAAACTCGGAACTACTGATGGAGCTCCCCACAAGTCTGAATGGACATACTCAAGAATCCCTTTTGAAGTATGTTTTCCTTTCTTAAAACTTTGCCTGTGTGACTTTTCCAGCACGCAATCTTCGCAAAAATCTAACGTGTTAACGTCTTTGGCTTCCAGATAACCTTCTTTTACAAGTAAGTTCAGTCCTTTCTGACTTATATGTCCCAATCTAGAATGCCATTTTCTTGTCACATTTACCTTAGAGATTGCAGAATGGATTTCACCCTTAAGAACCGTGCCTTCAAAGTAATACAGGCCATCCGCATACTTGCCAGTAAGAACTTCAATACCATCCTTGAAGAACTTTACTTTGTAGTCGCTTCCCCCATAAGTACACCCTGATTTTTCTAAACACCCGTAAGAGATTAGGTTTCTACCCATCATAGGCATAAACTTCACATCAGTGAGGATCACAATTGACCCATCTAATCCTCATATGCGAATGTTTCCTACTCTTTCAATCTCACTAAAAGTGTTGTTTCCCATTAGCACCTTTCCTCCACTCACTCTCTCTAGATCCAACAAAACCTCCTTGTTTGGGGTGATGTGGAAACTCGCTCCCGAATCCAGAACCCATTCATTTCTAGTGTCTTGAATGCTTGCTGTGAGAACCAAGGGTTCTTTCTTGGTCTTCTTCACTACAGCAACATTCACGGAGCTTGATCCAGAGCCTTGGAACTTTCCTCTATCAGGGCAATCTCTCTTCCAATGACCTTCCTTTCCGCAAATGAAGCATCCCTTATTGTTCTTGCTGAACTTAGGTTTAGAGTTGTATCCTCCTTTAGACTTAGACCTCCCTTTTGAGAATTTGTTTTCTCTTCTATCAGGCCTTCCTCTTTCACCTACATACAGACCTTCTGCCTCAGACTTAGACTTCCCTAGAGAACCTCTTTCTCTTACTTCAGTCTCCTTTGAGTAGGCAGCTGAGATCACATCATTTACTGTAAGAGTATCTTTCCCACTGCCGTATTTCAACGTGTGAACCAGGGGTTCATATTTCTGAGGTAGTCCTGTAAGGATTTGAATGGCCTGATCTTCATCAGAAATCTTTATCTCTAGATTTTCTAAGTCATTAACTAGCTTCAAGAACACATCCAGATTTTTTTCTATCGATTTCTGATCATCCATTCTGTAGCTAGCAAATCTTTGCTTAAGATAGATCCGATCGGGAAGAAACTTTGTCTGATAGTCTCTCTCTCCAGAGCCTTCCATATGCCAGAAGCAGAGGTCTCCTTCATTACTTTCCGTATGATCTGATCACTCAGGCTCATCTGAATCAAGCTACAAACTCTCTTATCCTTCATAGCTTTCTTAGGATCAGCTTTAGTTTCAGTTCTAGGCTCGGTTTTATCAACTCCATCATATGACACCGTAACTTCTTCCAGAACTGAATCCAAACCTAAGATCTCAAGTGCACATAACATCTTATGTTTCCATATTCCAAAATCACCAGATCCATCAAATTTTTCAACTTTGAATCGACCATGAGTAGGTTCCATCTTCTCTTATCTCAGATTGATCAGATCCAAGACCAAAAGTTATCGCTGCTACTCCAAGATCAGAATCAACAAACACAGCTTTCAAGAATCAAATACAGATAAGTTTCGAACCTTAGCTGACCTTCTTCCTTAGAGTGTTTGCTTTCCGATTGATTCGTGATGCTTGATTTGATCGTAACTGAGCAAACGAACACAGCCTGAGCTCTGATACCACTTGTTGAGTCTCGTACTATCTATGTTCGTCTTTCTACTTCGAATATGAGATACAATCGTTAGCAATTTGAATAAACTTGCACAAAGAATTTGTTTACCCAGTTCGCTTTCGCTACGTCTGGGGAAGAGACTCAGCTCTTCAATCCACTAAGCTTTGATCAATGTTTACAATCTAAGCTCATACAAGATTCTATCATACATTAACTGCGAATCTTGTTGTTTCAGGATAACAGATCTTATCTCTCAGTGAAGAACGCTCAATACGAACAACCAGGTCACGCCTCTGCAACTCAGCGCTCGCCGGAGAATCACCGGAGAAGACGATCTCACTTGCTCTGCTCTCTGTTCTACTTCAGCGGAAGAAGATGATCGCCTTTCTGTTACAGCCGTTACGACTGAACGACGACGTCCCCATTAATTCACTTGCACGGGCTAACTCATAAAGCCACCAGCCCAACTACTACTTCTGAGGCCCATCTGATCAGTCCATTAAGATTGGGTCGGGTTTGTACACTATAAGCCCACAGTTAGGTATATCACACAAGCAAGCTATCAAAAGTATTAAGCTATTATACGACTTGTTGATAGTTTATCATTTCCCTAAACCTTACTCACTCTTTTAAATTTAAAGCTTAGATCTAGGTGATAAGATAAATTTAAAGAAAAAAAACTTTGATAATCGAGTTCCCAACATAAAAAACTTTTAGAGTGGGATCTTTTCTTACAATTTCCTCTATCAAGTAAAGGTTACAAGTTCCTTTTTTTCTTATCATGGGAACGAAAAAGGAAAATATAAAAGTGTAAAGTGCTAAACACAAAGATTTGAACATTGCTTCTTCTCTTTTAGGGTTTCTCTCTCTCTCTCTCTCTCTCCCTCTCCCTCTATCGAGGGACCAATGCCTATATTCCAACAAATGTTCACCTTGGGATTTGGTCACTTTTGCTTGTGCTCCATAAAACACATAATTCTCTAGCGATCTTTTCTTAATCTCCACACCAACCTACCATGACTTGTAGGTATTTTTGCCCTGTTTCTGTGAGGTCTTTAGACTCTTTACTACCTTCCTACGACATAATCATTCTTGTCTCCTCTTCCAACATTTACTCCATATGAGCTAGACACTTGCGTCAACTTCTCTTGAAAATGCCCTTAACTACTCCACTTAGAATTAACATGTGATTCTACCTACATAGTTCATGTAACTCCTCCAGATAACTCTTTCACAATACAACTTGACTTTGCATTATCAGGCTTTTACCCAAACTAAGTCCATCATGTTAATTCGTTCCGTCAAAATCAACCACAAGCTAATGGAGTTACCTGGGCATGTTTCGTATTCATTGAACATGGTGAAGTTCATAGTATAGCTGCAACTTACGACCCGATAAGTGTTTATCCAAGAACCTTTCCTGCTTAATCTTACTATTCTTCTGTTCTTGAATAGCTTCCTCTTTCTCAGCTTCAAGGAGTGACTGAATTCAAATAGAAACCATGTAACCGATGTAACATGTTGCTCCTCCGACGTCCAACCGGAATCTCGATCGGGGGAGTTATGGATATGCTTCTACTCAGTAAGGCCGTTACTAGTCAAGAGTCCACGGACGCACTGTTTTCTGTAAAATTACACCCATATCCATATACTTCTACTTACAAACCTGCGTATTGGAAAATGAGAAGGGAGGGAGTGAGTAATTGGGTTACTCAGTGAAGTGGTTCTAGACTAGCCTCGCCGCATGACACTATACATTACTCGATGCTGGAAAAATGACTGACTAGCCACTACAATCAATCAAATGTATACTACAATATAGGTCTGGGCATTTTACCCGATATCTGAACCCGAACCCGAATCCGACCCGAAAAACCCGACCCGAAATCCGAACCGAAATCCGAACCGAAGTAGTAAAAAACCAAGAAGATATTTAGTTAGGAGAGTTTGGATATCCGAAGTCGAACAGATAATACCCGAACCCAAACGGTTATCCGAAGAGAACCAAAAATATGTATAGTTAACCCTATATTTTCTACTTTATTTTTTTATTTTATTCAAAATATTTATATATATGTTATACATGGCCTAAAATCATATAATATACATATAGTTGCAGACAAAGATTTGCTATTCACTTAAAATGTATGTTAAGCTTCTTGTTTCATACATTAAGAAAAGTTATATTGAAATTGTCAAAACAACAAATAAATTAGTGTCTTCTATTTTCAAAATTATGTTTCCAAATCTATTAATCATACAACATATTAAAAATTTTAAACTCAGTTAAGTTAATTGTAAATTGTTAAGTATAAGGGCATCCGCAACCGTGTTACTCCCATTGGAGTCCTTAGTTTTTTCTCTTTTTTTTTTGATTTTTTTTCTTTTCAGATTTTTTTTTTAAATAATAATCAACCAATCGCGGGCCGCCACGTGTCATAAATAGTGTAAGGATCGATCCTTATTTAGAGATTTTAAGGATCAAATTCTTAAGTTTTTGTGGGATCCACTAATTATTTAATTATTTTTCCGCTAAAGACTTCCCCTCAAGGACCCCCATTGCGGGTGCTCTAAGAAATTTGAAAAATGAAGAATTTGATTTTTTTTTTCAAAATCTAAAATATCCAAAACCCGACCCGAAACAACCAAATCCAAACTGAAAATACCCGAACCCGACCCAATATGTAAAAATACCCGAACAGATGCTAGACCCATGTACTGAAATACCTGAAAGTCTGAAATATCCGATCCGAACCCGAGCGGGTACTCAAACGCCCATGCCTACTACGGTAATATAACATCAACATTTTCATACATTTTCTTACAGCCTAACATTCAAACATTGCAAGAACTCAGTCATTGATTCACATGGACTCTACCAACTCGACATACTCGACTCCAAGCAACCTAGACGTAAGGATCTATGACCAACTTATGGACGTCCCATCTCGTATCGGCCTGTCCCTGGATATCTTACATTATACAACAGTCCCATCTTCCTAAATGACTGTCCATGTTGCAGCTCGTTGTCCCTTTTTGGCACTGTCTGCCACGACGATCATAATAGCAATATCTACCACTACTCGTCATGACTCGATCTTACGGCAACCTTTACTAAGATGAAGAACCAAACATGAGAAGAGGCATTGACAAGAGAAGCCAAAGAGATCAATAAAATCAGATGCTCCGTTTACTTGAGAAAGAAGTATGTCCGTACAGTCTTGGATTCACAAGTTACTATGACCTAACTTACCTTGGGAACCAAGGCACTTAAGGAGCACGACCAGGGTGTCTCCAGAGGCTAAGGAGACTGTTGGGAGAGGTTTGACAAGATTGAAATTCAAATGGAGAGAGTCACATCTCTCTTAAGGAATATAGATGCTCATGAGCTGTCACTATCCATGTGGTCCAAAGTATTTATTTTATTGTTTCCTTTTGTCTCTTGCATGTCTATATATTATAACATTTATGAATGAATGCAAAGTTGCAAACTAAGGAGAATAATCTCCCTTCTCTCTCTAAACTTTCAAATTGGTCACTCTCTTTATCCTCTCTCTACACTGTCAAGAATCAAACTCTCTTGTTCTTACTCTATTCTTCATTGTTCTTCATACAAATCACACATAAACTCAACCATTTTCTTCTGTTCTCCTCATATTTCTCAATTCCAACATGGTATCAGAGCTTTAAGCTCCTCAACCTCATTCTATTCCGAAAATCTACTCTGTTTTTTTCATCTTTAAATTTATGTGTTCTTCATTCTATTATCCAGTGGGTAAAAGAAATTCAACCATGGAATAGAAAGGAGAAGCTTGATTCCAGTAATCCTTGAGGGTACTAACTACTTACTATGGTCAAAAGTGACCATAGTTACCTTGGGAAGTCATGGACTTTGGGACAGCCATATCATGAAGACTGAAGCTTCAAAGAAGATGAATCAAGAGGATGGTCATGCAATTTGTCTGAAGGATGAAGACAAGTGGGTCATAGAAGAACAACAAGCACTTGGGATCATCCACAACTCTCTCTCAGAATCAATCTTGGAGGCTTACTCACACTGTGAAACTGTCAAGGTTCTATGGGAGAGTCTTCAAACTGTTTATGGGAATATCTCCAACCTGAGCCATGTGTTTGAAGTCAAGAGGATTATCAACAACCTGAGCCAGGAGGAACTGGAGTTCAATCAATATTTTGACATCATTCTGCCATAATTCCCACTTTAGATTTGTTGCAAGAGAGAGAATGATCTGAATGGTATGTAACTTGGCCACTGGTGTAAATATGTCCACATAATCCTCTCCATATGTCTGAGTGAAGCCTCTTGCCACAGTCTTGTTTTGTGCCTCTCCACTTTGCCATCTGCCAAGTATTTAGTTGTGAAGATCCACTTGTTTGAGACTGCCTTCTTTCCTTTGGGAAACTCTGCTTCATACCAAGTGTCATTAACTATCATTGCATTAGTCTCATTCCCAACAGACTCTCTCCACTCTTCATGTTCTATTGCTTCTTCATATGATCGTGGAATGTATTCCTGATCTAATTCCCCAATGAAGACATGATATTCCTCAGGATACTGAGCAAGAGAGCACACTGCACTTATTGGATGAGTCACTGCTTCAGCATTGAAGTAAAATCTTGTGTTGATCTATTTTGATACATGTTTCTTGATCCTTGTACTTCTTCTTAGTTGTTGAACCTGGTCTGCCTCTTCTTCTTCATGAACTTGACAAGGTTCTGGTTCAGGTTCGGTTTCTTTCCCTTTAACGCCATCCTGATCATGAACTTCTGAACCCTGTTGAACTTCTGGTTCTAGTCCATTGTCCCCTTCAGGATCATCATAAGTGATTTCTTCAAATTGTTGTTCAGTCTCTTGAATAGGAGGAGCTTCTCTGGTTGTCTCCTTTTGTTTTGTTATACTGATTCCAAGACTTTCCATTATAATTCTCAAGTTATTGGCTTTTTGTCTGATGCTTGAGACTGATCTTTGAGCTCATCCCAATTCTTCTCAGGATAAAACCCTTTGCCTTCCATAAACTTCACATCTCTGGATACAAGTATTCTTCTTGTTTCAGGATTATAACACTTGTATCCTTTCTGTGTAGATGAGTATCCAATGAACATGCACTTCATGCTCTTTGCCTCTAGCTTTTTTCTTTGCTCTCTTGGTATCAACACAAAGCAAGTGCATCCAAACACTCTGAGATGGTGAGTAGATGGTCTGGTTTGGTTCAACACTTCATAAGGAGAGATGTCATTCAACACCTTGGTAAGAATCCAGTTGATTAGATAGCATGCTGTTACCACAACATCACTCCATAATCTCTTAGGAACATTTGGATGGAACATCATTGATCTAGCCACCTCCATCAGATGTCTATTCTTCCTTTCAGCTATTCCATTTTGATGAGGAGTGTAAGGGCAGTTTGTTTGATGAATTATGCCATGTTTTGCCACATGATTCTTAAATGCATGGCTTGTATACTCTTCTCCATTGTATGATCTCAGTACCTTCACATTAGCCTTAGGTGAGGATTGTTTTACTAGTTTTTGGATTTTGGTTTCTAGTTTTTGGCTTTTGGTTTTTAGTTTTAATTTTAGTTTTGATTTTTGGTTTTTGATTTTGCAGTAGATTTTAGTTTTTTGAAAAACACGATTGGTTGTTTTAGATTTTGGTTTTAGTTTTTGATTTTTCCTTTTAAAATTAATAAAATAAAAATGTTAGTACAATGTTTATTTTAAAATAATAAAAAATATTGTCATCAAAACACATTTAAATTGTTTAATAAAATTATATTTAAAACAATATAAATACAAAATAAAACTATTGTAATTTCTACCTAGATAAATAAAATTTATAAAACTAGTTTTCCTAAATTTTAAGAAATCTATTAATTTAAAATTTATTTTATAATATATTTTTATTAAAATTTAAATATAATTTAATTTCTTTTAGTGATATTAAAAACTATTTATTTTGAAAAACATAAAATACAAATATTTTAATATCGCTAAAAATAAATAAACTTAGATTTAAATTTTATTAAAAATATATTATAAAATAAATTTTAAATTCATATCTCAAGAAAAATATACAATAAATACATAAGCTTTAAACCAAACTATTAAATTTTAGTTGTATTTAAAACATGGTCAAACTTAATGAATTTAATGCAACTTAAATGATACAAAATAAGTATTAATATCTGGATATTGAAAAAGTCATCGTCACTATCTCTACAAAAACTGAAAATGATGGATTTTGGTTTTTGTGTACAAATGGGTAGTTTTTCCAAAAACTAGTTTCCCTAAATTTTAGGAAATCCATTTTTTTCAAAATCTTGATTATATAATAAAATAGTTTCGGAAAAACAAAAACCAAAAACTTGTTTAAAATCTGTAAACAATCAACCTCTTAAAGTGGTTAGTGACATAAGATTGAAAATTCATAAAAGCATCTAACACATGATCCTTAGAAGGCAGCAAGGTTAACCAAGTATACTTTGATTTCCATTATAAAAGTAACAAAATACTTGTGGTTATCCCTAGACATGCAAGGAGAGGTCGAAACATTAGAGTGAACTAAGTCAAAACATTTCTCATAGATGGTTACTGATGCTGGAAACACAGATTTGCAATGCTTTCTTAAGATGCATGCTTCACATTTCACGTGGCTAAATGACATATCAGGCATCATGAGTTCTAATGCACAAGAGTGGGGATGACCTAATCTAGCATGCCAAGTCGTGCTATCACACACAAATGAGTTACTGGTCATGCATAAATGAGAAGGAGTAGAGAATTTAGAAGGCTTAGTCTTGTGGAGATGGTATAAACCACCTTGGTTGTTTCCTTCTCCAATAACCTTCCCTGTCTTAAGGTCCTGGAATCCAACATCATTAGGTCTAAAAACCACCTGACAATTCAGGTCATTTGTGGCCTTTTTCACACAGGGAATGTTGAGAGAAAAGCTAGACATATAAAAGGAATTTGATTCTCTATCAAACAACTTAAGGTTCCCTATTCCTTCTATCTTCATTTTATCTCCATTGGCTATTATTACATTCCCTAAGACAGGCCTAACATCACTAATAAAATTTATATCACTAATCATATGACGACTAGCTCCTGAATCTTTTATAATTGGCTTAGAGATAAGGGAATGTATACAAGACTTTCTAGAGGAGATAATAGCTTTGGCTGCTTTGATCAGTGGCTCTATATCACTCATCCTTATGGGACCATCATTTCTCACTGCCTTGTTCCAATCTTTTCCTTCATTAAATTCCCTCATGAGAGCATAATACATGGATTTTCCTTCCAAGACTTCTTGTTCAACTTCCTTTAGCTTGTTGACGCCATGTTTGATTTTGAGGTTACTGAGCTTGGTTCTTTTATGGGCTAGCATCTGCTTCCTTCTATTGCCTCCATATACCAGCCACGTCCTCTCCTTCTTCTTATGCATATCCTTTCTATGATGAACCAAATCCTTTTCTTCCTTAAGAAGTTTGTGTCCTCCTTGTTCTCTTTGGACCAGAGAACACACTTCCTCTAGGTTTGGAAGCTTGACTTCTCTTAGGATATGCTTTATAATCTGATTGTAAGATAAATTGAGATTCAGGAGAAGACTGAAAATCTTGTCTTGCTCATATCTTTCCCTCGCGACCTCTGGATCTAAGGAGAAAGGTCTAAGAACATCCAACTCTGCCCATAAGCTTCTGAACTTGCTAAAATATTTATTGATAGTTAATGACACATGAAGAAGTTATAGAACATGAAGAAACTATGGAACATGAAGAGTCATATGAAGAACCTATGGAACATGAAGAATGAAGAGAGTCTGTTGGGAATGAGACTAATGCAATGATAGTTAATGACACTTGGTATGAAGCAGAGCTTCCCAAAAGAAAGAAGGCAGACTCAAGCAAGTGGATCTTCACTATTAAATACTTGGCAAATGGCAAAGTGGAGAGGCGCAAAACAAGACTGGTGGCAAAAAGCTTCACTCAGACATATAGAGAGGATTATGTGGACACATTTGCACCAGTGGCCAAGCTACATACCATTCAGATCATTCTCTCTCTTGCGACAAATCTGGAGTGAGAATTATGGCAGATGGATGTCAAGAATGATTTCCTTCAAGGAGAGCTAGAAGATGAGGTCTACATGCATCCTCCCCCTGATCTAAAGCACTTGGTCAAGCCTGAAGGAGCAAGAAGCAGAAAGTTGTGTCATGTTCAAGTGATGAGGCAGAGTATAGAGCTATGAGAAAGCTCACCAATGAGTTGATATGGATCAAGGGATTTCTTGGGGACTTGGGGATTGAGACTACATGACCAAACACCATGCATTGTGACAATCAAGTTGCTATTCACATTGCTAGCAACTCAGTTTTCCATGAAAGAACCAAACACATTGAAGTAGACTGCCACAAGGTTAGACAAGTTGTGTAGAAGCAAATCATTCAACCTTGTTACACAAAAAGTGAAGACCAGCTAGCTGACATCTTCACAAAGGCAGCAAGCACCAAAGTTTGTGAGTTCTTTCACTCAAAATTGGGACTCATAGACCTCACATCTCACTGACTTATCTAGCATGAAGACCTCTACTCTTTGTCCCACTGGGTTTTTCACATTAAGGTTTTAATGAGGGAGGTTCTTCATGTTTCTAAGATTGACATGTACCTATGGTCAAGCTTGAGGGAAAGTATTGAGATGAAGAACCAAACATGAGAAGAGGCATTGACAAGAGAAGCCAAAGAGATCAAGAAAATAAGATGCTCCGGTTACTTGAGAAAGAAGTTTGCGTACAATCTTGGATCACAAGTAATCTACTATGACCTAACTTACCTTGGGAACTGAGGTACTTAAGGAGCACTACAAGAATGTCTCCAGAAGCTAAGGAGACTGTTGGGACAGGTTTGACAAGATTCAAATTCAAATAGAGAGAGTCACATGTCTCTCTTAAGGAATATAGTTGTTCATGAGCTGTCACTATCCATGTGGTCCAAAGTATTTATTTTATTGTTTTTTTTTGTCTCTTGCATGTCTATATATTGTACAACTTATGAATGAATGCAAACCAATGAGAATAATCTCCCTTCTCTCTCTAAACTTTTAAATTCGTCTTTCTCTCTCTCCTTTCTCTCTACACTGTCCAGAATCAAACTCTCTTATTCTTACTCTGTTCTTCATTGTTCTTCACACAAATCTCACCTAAACTCAACCATTTTCTTCTATTCTCCTCATATTTTCTCAATTCTAACACCCTTCACATTTTCTATTCCATATTTCGCGGTAGGTCACACTTTATATCCGGCCTCTCGCGGTAGGCTTATCACATTAACTCATCACAATTCTCTTTTCTAGACGTCACCCGTTCTCGATGTCTTAACATCACATTATCATTGACTCATCATTCTCATAAACTAATTCATTAGACGCCACCCGTTCTCGGTGTCTCAGACAATACACTTCACATACATTAACTCATACACAACATTCAACTTTCATTCACAGCTAATACCAATTCTAACATCCTCTACTTCGTCTATTAACCTAGCATGCAATTATTTCTAGCAACCTAGTTTCTCATCACCCATCATCTCAAGCATTAAGTCAACCAATTACACAAGCAATAATGCATAATCATTCATCCACATCAACACAAGGCAGTCCATTAAGTTATTTAAAACAATGTGAATGTTCTTATGTAGTATGATCCATTAATCTAACAACTTAATATCCATTATGATCTATCATCCTAACTTTCGAACAAAGCCTAACCAAACCCTAATTCCAACATAAAGGAGTACAAATACGATGAGAGAGATATGGGTTCGAGTCACCTTACCTTAGAATAGATCAGATCTGGAGATTTGGTAAAGCAAGATTTGGATCAACATGAATCAAAAAGCTCTGACCTGAGATGCTCACGAACACCACCACCACTCAGTCGCCGGAGAGGAGGGAGATAGAGAGAGTCACCGAGGAGAGAGAGAGAGCAGAGAGAGACAGTGCAGAGACGCAGAGAGAGCAAAAGAGAGGGGAGCTAAGGTTTCCAGTCTCTAGGATTTCCTTGCAGAGTTTTGCTTTAGTTTCTGACTGCGACAAAACAGAAGGGGAACAACTTTATTTATAAGAAAATAAGAGGGAACCCTAAGTTTTTTTCCTAATAGGTCGTAGAGAAACCCATTTTCCCTTAGAAATGTTTACAGACCAGTTTCGGGCCGTTACAACCGGTCTTTCTCATATATGCATGTTGCATTCTCCTGAGTTTGTATAACTTCCAAGGAAAAACATAGCTCATATCAGTTGTACGAGGAAGGCAGTAGAAGGTACCAAAAAAACTCATCACACTAGATTAGATTTGCTATATCCACATAAATATTTGTGTCTATTTCAATGATTTCATGATTATACATTGATATAGCCATGCAAATATTTGCTTGTCTTGGATAAAGAAAAATGAAAAGAGGGATAAATCTGAAGTTTCCAAGATAAACATGAATTTCGAGAAGATAAGAGACGATCACACAAAGCTGGAAGCAATGGATAGTAAATTTTTCATGACCCATTATTCAGTTATACTTTGCAAAAAAAAAAAAATCAGAGAAGTGAGAAAAGAGAGAAGAAATGAACCAAAGTAAGACTGCTTTGGTGATCAGAAACCTGCATGGGTAAGAATTCATGTGTCTTGTGATCAATACTCCTTCGATGAGACTGCACTTTAATTTCTTAAATGAGGTCAGTAGTGGTGAATTTGAATATCTCTTGTGAGTTATGGGCTGAAAATGGTTAGATTGCTAAGCAGAGGTCGAATACATGGAGTATCTTCTAAGGTTGGTACTAACTGATGTGGCTTACAAATGGTTGAGGTGAATGTGGTGTTCTGAAGGATAAGTGAGTTCCCATGTTTTCAAACATTTCTTCCATTCTTTAGGTTGTGACATTGTTTGAGGACAAACAAGGATCTAAATCTAGGAAAATTGATGTATTGTCTTTTTGGCAGATTCTTACAATGTTTTCTAAAGTGTTTTCGAGTCTTTATCGAGTCCCTTTAGTCATTTTCCAGTCATTACAAGTCTGGAATTGGTTTTGATGGAAGGTGGATCACTGAAGCAAAAGAGGCGGAAAAGAACACAACTTAGAGATTTTCAGAACGGAGCAGCCGCTCCAGCGATTGAGATTTTTAAGGAAGTTTCCAATATTATGGGATTTAACCCCGGAACCCCTCTTTTTCCTCCTGGAACCGTCACATACCTGCAAAAGATCATTTTAATTATTCTTATCAGACTACGCTACTTTTTAAAGAAATTTTGGAGAGATAAAACTTGTAATCTTGTTAAGGGAGAAGAATCTATACATCATTTGGAGAGGATTCTAACCCCTATTTGCTTATTATTATTGATTCATATATGTTTTCTTCATCTATTATCTATGTGTTTTCTCTGCTCATGGCTGAGTAGTCAATTGAAACCCTAAATTTCCAAAGAGATCCCCGATAATCTGCCTTAAACCAAACGCAACACAGTCAAGCGATGAGAACAAACGAAATATCAAAGAATCGATAAAACGAAAAGAGAGCGAAAGAAATCTTATTATGAATCTGTGTTTATGTGTTTACAAAAGGGAAAGAGCCTCAGCCACAAGAACTGTTGGCGACTTCCTAGTTCTAGCAACCTAAGACTGCAAAATCCTATCGAGTTGCAGCTTGATATCAAAAACAGAAATAATGGCTTATTGCTCTAAGTTTGTTGTGAATGCTAAAAAAAAGTCCATTTTGTCTCTAGTCTCGTCTTCTCTTATATACTTCTCTTCAAGGCGGTTTGGTGTTTCCTTTTCTGCCCCTGCTCAAGTTTATCACTTTGGGAATATTCCCTTTTTTCCTCCGATCTTTACATTTATCCACCAAATTCTCATATTTATCTTGAAACTTTAACATTTATCTTCTCCTTCGAACAAAAATAAAACATCATAGCATCTTTGGGCCTGGTTTTGTACGAAATCGTAAGCGAGCCTTTAACCGTGCTTTAGGCCTCTTGGACCGTTTTTCCAATTTTTAGCATTTTTACGATTTCTCCGAAAAGGGTTCTCGATACGACATCGATCTAAAAGGAGTTCAAAATTCTCGTATAGTTTAGACAATTTGTTATTAACCGTTGCCGTTTTATATGATCCATTTGAACTTTTACGAAAAATGAGTCTTTGCGGTTTTTATCTTAAAGTTCCAACGGTAACTCCGTTTGGAACGAAAAGAAAAACGTTTCAATCAAGATTCGAGAGAGAAGCGAAAGAGAGTGATCCAGCTTACCATATAGCGACCTGGGAGATGCATTTGTCGAGTTAGGAGTTATTTGTCGAGCCTTACTTATTTGTATCCTAAAATCTCAATGGAAACTCTGATAGAGATGAATTGAGAGGCAGCAAGGTGCTTCACGAGTGCGGGTTACCATATGGCAACCCGTGCTTACCGAGTGCTGGTCACCATATGGCGACCCGTTTTTGCAGGGTGTGCAGCGCCATATGACGACCGTGCTTCACGAGTGCGGGTCACCATATGGTGACCCGTGCATTGTGTGCGTGGGTCGCCATATGGCGACCCGTGCTTACAGAGTGCAGGTCGCTGTGGGAACCGAAATCTACACCGTTGATTTCTGTAAACTTTAGGAAGTCAGGAAACCCTAACTTTCCCAGGAGATCCCGAAAAATCTGCTTTAAATCAGACGCAACGCAATCAAACGATGATAACAAAGAAATACTAAAGATTCGATAAAATAAAAGGAGAGCGAAAGAAATTTTATTCTGAATCTGTGTTTAAGTGTTTACAAGAAGGAAAGAGCCTTGGCCACAAGAGTTGTTGGCGAGTTCCTAGTTCTAATAACCTAAGGCTGCAAATCCCTAATCGGATTGTAGCTAGATATAAAAAAGGAAATAAAATGCCTATTGCTTTAAGTTTGCTATGAATGCTTCCCATCTTTCTCTTTTCTCCAGCCTCACCTTCTCTAATATACTCCTCTTCAAGGCGGTTTGACGCTTCCTTTTCTTCCTCTGGTCGAGTTTATCACTTTGGGAATCTTCCCTTTTTCTCTCGATCTTTCAATTTATCCACCGAATCCTCGTATTTATCTTGAAACTTTAACATTTATCTTCTCTTGTGAACAAACATAAACTGTTGAGATTATTTGGGTCTGGTTTCGTATGAAATCGTAAGCGGGCTTTTAACCGTATTTTGGTCCTCTCAGACCATTTTTCTGACTTTAAGCGTTTTATGATTTTCTTCGAAAGGGGTTCTCGATACGACGTCGATCTAAAGAGAATTTAAACATTTTGTATGGTTTAGGCAATTTCGTCGTTAACCGTTGCCGTTTCATACGATCCATTCAAATTTATACAAGATAATGAGTCTTTTCGGTTTTTATCGTAAAGTTCCAACGGTATCTCCGATTGAAACGAAATGAATAACAATTTATCAAGATTCGAGAGAGGAGCTAGAGGGAGTGATCCAGGTTGCCATATGGCAATCTGGGAGCTGCATTTGTCGAGCTAGAAGTTGTTTGTCGAGTCTTACTTATTTCTACCGTAAAATCTCAACGGGAACTACAATCGGTACGAATTGAGAGGCAACAAGGTCCTAGCTCAAAGTAAGAGGTAGTGAGAGCGGACTAGAGTATTTCATTTCTACTTGAGAGAAATGAGGTCACCAATTGGCGACCATGACTTTTGAGAGCCTAGGTCGCCATATGGCGACCCGCCAAAAACTAGTAAAACAATCATCACCTGAATAGTAAAAATTCTTGCTTATAAGTAAGTGGAGTAAGTATTGAGTTTTTCTCTCACTTGCTCACTTTCTCAAAGAAAATTATCCAAGATAGAATTGTCTCTCTCATTCTCTCCCATTGGTTTTTATTTATTTTACTCTTTGAAATCATGTCTACGAAAAAGAGGGCTGCTAAGAAAGTCAAGATTTGTCATATTAGTCATAACAATGTTAGAAATGATGAAGAAGTCATCCCAAAACCTAAGTTTGTTCCGCATTCGGTTGATCCTGGGGAGGCCGAGGCCTATTTGGCTGCTTCATTTGAAGGCTTGACCCCTCTACCTGAAGCGCAATTTCCTAGTCGTCCTCCCCGTTGGTGGGACCGAAGTATTCCAAGTAAGAGTTCACATCCATTCCTCAACACTGTTCGAGAGTTCGGCCATGTTCCGAAAAACGTGGAGTTCTGGATTCCGCACCAAGGCAAAAGGGCAGATAATCCCCGGCGGGTTATTTCACCTGTTACGAGGTGCACATCGTGCATTGCCGTGTATGGTTTCCAATCCCAGAGATCATCATTCGTACTCTGAACCGTTTTGGGTTATCGATTGGTCAAATCAATCTTACGGGTCTTCAGCACCTCCTCGGGATCTTGGTCCTAGGTTACGAGCATGGGGTGCCCCTTAGCGTTGACCAATTCTAGGCTCTTTGAAAGCCACTGGCCGTGATGGGGGGAATATATCGCCTTGCGCCTTGCACCCACATGTCAATCATGAGGGAGACAATCTTGAATGGTAATGTGTAGGAGAAGTGCTTCTTTTTTTGTCTGCGTTAGTAGTGTGTCGGTTGAAGAAAGTTGCATTCCTGATTTTTGCAGTGAGTGGTGCCGTTATGATACTGCTTGGATATACGTACGTTTTTTGTTCCGACGATATTTAACTTTCTCGCTCTTCATTTTTACAGAGACCAACCCTTTTCCTTTGTTCCTAGACGACGTGATCGTTGTGATGGATCTTCTTCGGACGTTCGTTCTTTTGGAATTCTTTCAATCCAAAGCGAGTTTGCAAGGCTCTGAAACATCACCAGTCGCGATCTCATTCCGAAGTGGTCGTGGAAGAAGGATCTAAACCGGTAATGGATGAGTTCTTGTCGAGGGACATTCTGGTATCTCGAGGAAATGCAGGGCCTTCCAAAGGCAAAGGGGTCGAGCTAGGAGATCTCAAATTTTGTTCGGAGGACTTCTCCTTGCCTCGATGGTCTTCCAACTTTGCTTGAGGTAAGGGAGTGGCGCTAGCAATTTTTCCCTGCCGGATTGTAACGTCGACAACCTTTTCAAGGATCTTCTGGCTGAGTTCGATCTTCCTCCTACCGTGGATGGTCAGGCGAGGTCAAAAGCCTTTGCGGAGGGTTTCAGGATGGTCAATGCGGTTAGTAATTCGAAATTCACCTTTATCTCTGCCAAATATTCTTTCGGGACATGTTTCCTTAGCTTTGAACCTGTACATGGACTGCTCTTATTCAACTCGGCTATCGAGGCAACCTACCAGGAGGCGAGACTCTGCCGTTTCAAGACTGAGAGAGCAGAGAGCGAGGTTGCTGTTCTTTGAGAACAGGCTACCGCTCAAAACGAGGATATGGAGAGGAAGCATGCTAAGGATCTTTGTCATGCGGAAAGGCGAGGGAAACACGAGGTCGCTGCGGTGACCGCGGGTCGCGTTGCTCAGTTAAGGGCTGTGTTTGGAAAGCTTAGGGGGAGCCCAAGAGCTTATGGGCGATTTCAGAGAGTGTCGTTGCTCCGTTGGTGCCTTGTCGCGGACAAGGGCCGAGGGCTATATTTTCCAAGCTGAGATGGATATGATGATCAGCTATATGGGCGAGTACGAAGGCGCCAATGCTATGGTCCCTCCTCTTGAGGAGAAGGTGCTGGGATGTTCGGATCCTATCCCAGTTTCCCTTGATACAGAGGAGACAGTGACCGGGGTTGCCGACAAGAGGGTTGAGGTGAATCAGTCGTTTGGCACGTTTGGTCGTTCGTTGTCGAGAAATTTTGAGTTTGACCCTTGAACGATCTGTTTGTGGTCATTTTTATGTTTTGTGGGAACCATAATCCACACTGTCGATTTCCATAAAGTTTAGAAAGTCAGGAAACCCTAACTTTCCCAGGAGATCCCATATAATCTGCTTTAAACCAGACGCAACACAATCAAACGATGAGAACAAAATACTAAAGAATCGATAAAATAAAAGGAGAGCAAAAGAAATCGTATTCCGAATCTGCGTTTAAGCGTTTACAAGAAGGAAAGAACCTTGGCCACAAGAGCTGTTGGTGAGTTCCTAGTTTTAATAATCTAAGACTGCAAATCCCTAATCGGATCGTTGCTTGATATAAAAAATGGAAATAAAATACCTATTGCTCTAAGTTTGCTAAGGATGCTTCCCATCCTTCTCTTGTCTCCAGCCTTGCCTTCTCTTATATACTCCTCTTCAAGGCAGTTTGGCGCTACTTTTTCTGCCTCTTGTCGAGTTTATAACTTTGAGAGTCTTTCCTTTTTCTTTTGATCTTTCCATTTATCCGACGAATCCTTGTATTTATCTTGAAACTTTAACATTTATCTTCTCTCGTGAACAAACATAAAATGTCGTAGCATCTTTGGGCCTGGTTTCATATGAAATCATAATCGGGCTTTTAACCGTGTTTTGGTCTTTTTGGACCGTTTTCCAGCTTTAAGCATTTTACAGTATTCTCCGAAAGGGGTTCTCGATACGACGTCGATCTAAAGAGAGTTGAAACATCTCGTATGGTTTAGGCAATTTCTTCATTAACCGTTGCCGTTTCATACGATCCATTCAAATTTATACGAGAAAATGAGCTTTTGTGGTTTTATCGTAAAGTTCCAACGGTAACTCCGATTGGAACGAAACAAATAATGTTTTATCAAGATTCGGGATAGGAGCTAGAGGGAGTGATCCATGTCGCCATATAGCTGAATTTGTCGAGCTAGAAGTTTTTTGTCGAGTCTTACTTATTTGTATTGTAAAATCTCAACTGGAACTCCGATCGGAATGAATTGAGGGGCGGCAAGGTCCTAGCTCAAAGTAAGAGGTCATGAGAGCGGACTAGAGTATTTCGATGCTACTTGAGATAAATGAGATCGCCAAGGAAAGTAAAGTATCTAAAATAAAAATTAAAAGAGAAAATGAAAAGTATAGAGAAGAAGAAAAAAGAATACTGACTTAAATCTCATATAAATAAGAGAACTCATTGACCCACAATATCATCAGCAAACATTTAAAGTTTTCTACTCAAAGTGATAAGTCTAAATTTACCTCTCATAAACATCTTTGGACAGCTTTATTACTTTTTAATGAACTACTATTTAGTTTGATCGTTATTCAAAGGATATATAGTCTTTTACTGAGTTCAGCTATAATATACTTATAAACATCTTCTTTATGAAGACTCTTAAATCAACCTTTGAATCGTGCTATCTATGGATATGCCGAAATCAAATTCAATAGTAATCTATGTTCTTGTTTCTTTATTTTAGAAGTCATTTAGTTCTTTGTTTCGCACAAGATGAACCAAGTTTTTCAATTATTTCTATTTATATATTATGATAATTGAAGTTTCTCCCCTATAACAATATGTATTGGTTGTAAAGAAAAAAAAAAGAAGTAAAAAACAAGTCTGTAGATGTTCTCCAAATACTCTACAATTGGTCAAAGAACATAAAACAGTTTTTGAATGATTAAGGAAGGTGTGATAGTTACTAATTAATCAACCGAATAATTGTGCATATTTTAAATTAATGAGCCTGAAATTCAATCATTAATCTGAATATACCAAGTGAAGCATTTTCTTAAAGATTACGATGTCCTGTTGTACTTTTAAATTCTGACTCGATGCTTGGTTGTACATAGACTTACAACAGTACGGAATCTCGTTCGTACAAAAACCTTTTCTTGTGGTTGTTCATATTTTCCAAACACGCAATCATCTTTTACGTTATTGAAAACATTCAATTGCTTTTTATAATATGCACATGCAAACGAAATTTAACAGAAACTTCCCCCTGAATCTGATTCTTTTTAATGTTTTTCAGTTTGGTTGCATGTAATCGAAGTCTGCGTCAATCCCTATACGGTCAATATAACTTATAGTTTTTTTCTTTTTGCAAAAAAAAGTAACTTATAGTTAATAGTATCTAATAATTGATTGTTTGTTAATGAAGCATCGAAAATTGTAAATACATTTTGTTACAATGCACAAGTGAAAACTCGGAATATGGTCGGCATATATAAGTCGAACCACTTTAATATATTTTCTAACCAAGATAGTACTACTGAAAACATAAAGGTTAAGCGATAATTACATATTGACTTTTCCTCTTTGTTTATATGACTTCCGTACATCATAATCAAACCGTGAAATTCTTTAATAGCGAAACTATTCAAGAAATGAACATTGTGTTACACAATTACACAAGGACTACATGATTAGAAGTTGGATTCCTTGAAAGTTAAACACATACCTCAAACTAGTAAAAATGAAAATAAAGGGCAATTTGTTTTAGAGACGTGCCAATAGGGAAGTTACGAAACTTCCGAGAACAAACACCAACAACAGAAAATTGAACTAATTAACATGTTCTAATCGACGTCCTGAAAAGGGTATTGGTGTAGTCACGAAGTTTCTCTGTTAACAAAAATAAAATCGTATTTAAAATATAACTGATTATGATCATACATGTTCGCATATCTAAATGAAACAAAACATAATTTAAAAGTAATATGAAAAGGTTGGATTTGGGGTAGCTGGTACGTGTGTCAAATTCTAAATGTGAGTAGCCTCTTCCTACGAAACAAGCAGCAACGACTTCTTAACTGAAAACAAGTTCTGACACATGCCACCTCTACTCTCTTCTACCACATTGTTTTATTCCCTTTCATAATTTAATTTATTTTCCTTTTTGTCTCTTAGAGTAGGTCCCGTTGTTTTATCAGTGGTTAGTAATAGAGATATTTGGCGTGGTCTTAATGTTTTCGTTCTCAAAATAAAAAAATGTATATACATATTTTTTAATGTATTACGAATTGGATGAGTTCATAAGTTGTTAAAAAAAAAAAATATATAAGATATATATATGTTCATAAAGCGAGTTGTACCAAATTGTATAAGCTTCCTTCAAAACATTTTTAAAAGAATTAACAGTCATATATTATTGTTGAATCCCAAATCCGGTAACAAGGTTTAAGGTATGTTATGTGGGGTGTCGTGTGGCTTCAATCATTGTTGTATGCCTTGAAAAAATGATCGGTGGAGTTGTTGATGACTACGTTTGGTGAGTCAGCTAGCTCGACACGACCGAGTTCGTAATAACGTACCACACTTTTTCCTGGATTTCTTAAAGTTGTTGGGCCGAGTTAACTTATGGGCTGTTATATTTGATCATGGCTCATATCCAACAATAGTCTCCCCTGGTCCATCAGAGTCTTTGAGTCCGATGGACTTAATGAAACATCGTGAAGAGGAATTGACTCGGCCTTGATTCTCGGTCTCACTCGACGTAGCGTGCTCTTGTTAGTCAAACTTTTTACCTCGCATGTCGCGACAAGGTGTCAGTGAAGAGTCACATCTTTTGAATGATGAAATTTTTGTTGCTTTTGTCCTTGGAATTGACACTTTTCTTTATATATATATATATTGGATGTGCTTCTCTTGCAGGTTTTATTTATTTTTCCTTGCTTGTTGCAACACTTCTATTCTTCCTTTCTTCTACTGGAGAACCCCAGTGTCTTCTTTTCCTTTGCCATGAAGATCAAATCGAACCTTTTTCTGCCTTGGTTGATGCCCGCACAAATTCTCCACCATTTTCTCTGTCTCTTGCTAGCGTAAGAGCTTCTGAATCTACTCATGATAATATTCTAATTATATGTCATTTGGTTCCTCGCCGTGGTGGAGATATTTCCTTCACCGGAGTGTTCGAACGACACCGCTATCTGAGTGGAATTCCGGCCATGTTCCCAATTCTCAACTCGTCGATGAGGATATCGTCGATCTTGAAGGTGGCGATGAAGATAACAATGTTGATCACCCAAAGGGGGCTGATCACCTCGTGGGTCTTCCTTCAGTTTTGACGGACGAAATCCTTGAAGGTATTGCGAGGACTTACCATTTTTTCGTGCAACTGTCAATGCGTGCTCCTACCACCGACGAAAGACCGTGGACTCCACCGTCTGAATGGATGTGTTTATACAAAGCATTTTTTACTTATTCTCGTCTCTAGTTCCTCTTACGCGTCTCTTGACATCATATGCCTTCGCTAGGGACATTGCCCTGAATCAGTTTACCCCAGCTGTCATGCGGAACGTGGTTTGCTGCTCTAATTATGGGTGCCGAGGTCGGTATTAACGTTGATCTTTGCTTCTTCGAGGAGTTGGCGAATATTAGCAGGAACCCGGGGACCCTTCATACCTTTTACATAAACATTTAATCGAGATACTTCATTCTTAGGGAGAGGGTAAACAAGGTGCATGATTGGTTTCAGCGTTATTTCTTCGTCCGAGTGGACTCGGCTTCGGTTGCTGGCCTTGGCGCTGTTCCAAGGAAAATGTGGAATCCTTCGCTGAGTGAGTCTTTATATTTTATCTCTCTCATTATCATGGTTGCCGCGGGAATTTATTTTTGCGCTTTTCAGGATTTTTCCAGAGCGTCATCAGATTTCGCTTCCTCCGCCGACAAAATTTGCCGTTGGTGTGGAGAAGAACCGGAGGTTAGGCATGCAGCAGTGGCCTCAGTTTGATTGCGATCAAATCTTCCGTAGCGTCCCCCGTATTATGGCTGGTAAGCTTGTGTTTTATATATATATATATATATATATATATATATATATATATATATATCTTTCGTACAGTTTTGGGCATCCTCATGATGCGGGTTTTGTTTCTGGTTTGTAGGCGCGTGGAGTGCTGATGAGGGATCCAGCCATTGGGGTTGAGGTTTGTTACTCAGATGCGTCCTTCTTCTCCTACGCCGTCACGTAGTGGTGTAGTATGTTCTTCTTTGGTCTGGACCGGAGTGGTTCATCGCGAGATTCCTGCATATGCCAATGTTCTTGATAGTGCGGCGGCTAGTCCTTCTTTCCGAGGTGGAAACAAGAGCGTGGCCAAGTCCATATCTTTGAATTGTGATGCGGAGCCTGAAAGGGTGGTTGGTTGATCAAGTGGTTTAAATCTGGTTTCTCCCTTGGGTGGAGAATCGGTTTGTGATGAAAGTGGTGTTCCTTTGATTGCGTCGCCGATGGGTGGTTTCATGGCGGATGCCATTCGTGCCTCCTCTGGTCGGGAAAAATGTTTGGGCTCAGAGTCTTTGAAGCGTCTTCTCGAGGATGTCCTGCTGGAAGAGGCGATCGTTAACAAGAGGTCTTGAAAGGTTATGTAGGCTTGGGTGTTTTGCTATAATGGCAATACCCGTTAGTGAATGATGAGCGTGCTTGTGCCGAATACTTCTGTTGTGCCAGGAATCCTTTCACTAATATCCGGATGTTGATGATATGGTTCATGCCCATGAGTTCAAAGATATGGCTCGCTCCGATGCTCAGATATTTTCTTACTCTTTGTATTGGCGGGTTTTGCGTTTTGGTGTGCTTGACTCTTTTTTTTGCTTTTTTGCTTAGTCGAAAGCCCATGTGGTACGGCTTGTTTATCTTTATGAAAGGGACCTGAAGAGGGCTAGGGCCAAATTGGAGGACATATTTTTGTTTGGAGCGTTGGTGCTTCTTTGACTCTGAAACTCATTATCTTTTGATAGGGCCATTGGTTGTCATATTTAATGGTATCTTTTGTTTAGACATTTGTTTATTCTCTTTTGTATCGAAGATCTTCTTGTGTTGATTCTTGTTTGCTTTCAAGCGTTCAAAGAGAGTTGTATCGCAAGTTGGGGTGCGAGGTAATGCTCGGCTTTTGGGTATTTCTGAGGTTGAGGCTTGACTCGGTTTATCTCATTTAAATCGGGATTGAAAGTACTCATACGAGATGTGCTTGCCTTATTCTTGAATACTAAACCGCCAATGCTGCGGGGCTGTGCCCGGCTTTTAATCTGCCCATTCAGAGTTTTTTAGGCTTGAAGTTCGGGAGTGTGGATTATTTTACAACTGCATTGGTGGGGAATTTGTTTTTTAAATCGAACACATGTCCAAGGTGACGATGTCGTCTACTTGTTCAAAAGCGTTTTGCAGAGATTGTTTTTCTTTTGAGTTATAGCTGGACTCGTTAGACAAGCTGCCTACGTACCCCGAAGGGATCAAGCCATTCGTGGTTCTTGTTTTTTTTTTGTGTGTGGTAGCCTAGTAGTAGTACCTTTTGAGGTTCACTGCATTCCAGGAGCGGGAAATCGATGTTTCGTCCTTTTCCGTTAGCTGGTAGACGCCGTGTCTGACTATTTTGGAGATTAAGTAAGGTCATTTCCAGTTTGTTGCTAGTTTTCCGGCTTTCCATTCTTCTTTGTTCCCAAAAGCTTTCATGAGAACCAAATCCCCTTCGTCTAATCGCCTTACTTTAACCCTTTTGTTGTAGTAGCGAGCTGGTTGGTGTTGGTAATTTTGTATTCGTATCAAAGATTGGTCTCGCTCCTCTTCGGCCAAGACTTTGTGATCACCAAGGCTTTTGTTATTGAGATGTTCGTTTTGAGACATGATTAGACGTCGAACTGTAGTTATTGTGGCTTCTGCTAGTGCTATTGCTTCTACTCAATGGCACAGCGAAAAGGAGTCCTTCTGTTTGATCTTCTCGGCGTAGTCCTATGGGACCATAGTACTCCATCGAGCTCGTCAGCCCATAGTACTTTTTTCTCTTCCAAACGCTTTTTAACCCTTCTATTATTGTTTTTTTTGTTCCTCTGCTTGTCCGTTTCCTTGAGGGAATCACGAGGACAATTTGCTTAATCTGATTTTCCAACTAGCACATAAGTCTTCAAATTTGTTAGAAATGAACTCTGAGCCATTGCCCGTCATGATTTCATACGAGAATTCATGCAGACATATGAGACAAAAATTTTAACCTGTTCGTCTTTGATGGAAGGATACACCTCAGCCTCAACCCACTTGGTAAAATCATTTGTCATGACGAGCAAGTATCGGTGTAGTCTTGACCAGGGTAGGGGACCGACAATGTCCATGGCCCATCTCATGAATGGGTCTGGCGGGACCGTTGGTTTAAGTAGTTTGGTCGGTGCATGTATCATTGGTGCTGACATTTTTCACATCGCGCTGCGTGGAGTTGGTAGTCTGCTTTCATTGTGGGCCAGTAAAACCCGAGTTTCTTTATCTTTAGGGCTACGAATTGTCCTCCTGAATGATTTCCTCCTGCTCCTTTGTGAGTTTCTCTCATGACCTTATCAACTTCCATGTCGTCGATGCAACTCAGCCATGCTCATGTCGAATTTCTTCAAAAGAGATTTTCGTCCAGGTGCTTATAGTTTGCACAACGAGCCTTCAATCATCTTGCGGCCCATTTATCTTCCAGGACATCTCCGTCTTTGATGTAGAGGAGGATGTCGGTTCTCCAGTCGGTGTGCGGTTCATCATTTTCTTGTTGTTCCTCATGGGCTTCTGTGTTGTTGTCGTCATTTTGGTTCATGATATGTCTGTTAATTAGGCATAGATTCTGTGGAGCTTCGATTCTTGGCGACTTGATGCATTACACTGGATCACGCGATTTTGTGTCGACGTATTGTCGGCCCTTGGTATCTTTGTTAAGGTGAAGCTGGCGAACTCCTAAACTATTTTTTGGATGACTTTTAGGTAGACGTCCATTTGTTCTTTCTACGCTTCATCTCACTCGAATCGCTTGTTCGCACGAAGCAATTGATAGAAAGGCAAGCATTTATTGGTTGATCTCGAGATGAATCTGTTGAGTGCCGCGGTGCGGCCCGTCATCCGCTGGACCTCCCTTGTGTTCCTCGGTGATGGTAGCTCCATGATTGATGTGATCTTTCTGGGATATTCTTTGATTCCTCTTTTGGTCACGATGTACCCAAGAATTTTATCGACGTTACTGCAAAAGTACATTTGGCTGGGTTTAATTTCATCTGATACATGATCACGAAGCATTGTTGCAGGTCATTGATGTGACTTTTGGCTCTGAACGACTTCACTAGCATGTCGTTGATGTATACCTCCATCGTGTTTCCCAGTTGGTCCGAGAACATCTCGTTCACCAGGCGCTTGTAGTTGCTCCGACGTTCTTGAGCTCGAATGACATAACTTCGTAATAGTAGGTTCCCCTATCCTTTATAAACAATGTTTTTTCTTGGTCCTCCGGATGCATTAGTATTTGGTTGTATCCAGAGAAAGCATCCATAAAGGAGAGCAATTCGTTTCCGTCTGTTGCTTTAACGATGCCTATATGTGGTAGGGGGAAGCTGTTTTTTCGGGCAAGCTTATTCTGATCGGTGAAGTTTACACAGACTCTCCAGGATCCATTCTTCTTTTTGACTCCTATGGGGTTGGCGAGCCACTCCGGGTGTTTGACCTCCGTAATGATCCGGCGTTAGGGAGGCGTTCTACTTTTGTGTTGACCGTTGCGGTGCGTTCCGGTCCTAGTTTCCTTTGTTTCTTTTTAACCGGCTTATGAGTGGGATCAACATTTACTTCATGACAAATGATTCTGGGATCTATCCTTATCATGTCAGTTGTTTCCGGGCAAAATTCGAGACATTCTCTTTCAGTAAGGCGATCAGTTCTGTTTGTATAACGGGGTTCAGTTCACTCCCTATCCTTACATGACGTTCCAGATGGTTGTTATCGGTGGCGATCTGTTCGATCTCTTCTCTCGGGGGTTCTTCTGTCTTGATCTTTTCTGCGGTGTTTTCGCTTATGATCGCATTACAGGTTTCTCTGGTCTTCCTTTCAGTGGGATTCATGATGGAGCATGCTCGTGCAGCTCCTTGATTTCCTTGTAACATGTAGGTCCCTACTGCCGTTGGGAATTTTAGGCATTGGTGGTAAGAGGACGGTACCGCTTCCATGGTGTGTAGCCACGGGTTCCCTAAGATGACGTTGTAGATCACTGGTTTGTTGATGATAGTGAATATCGTGATCTTCGTTACTCCTCCGACGTGGACGGCCAGCTTTATCGATCCCATCGACATGGTGGTTTCTCCGGCGAAGATCGTCAATGGTCGAGCCTTCGGCTTGTGTTCGTAACCTAAGACTTCCATTTCTCGCAAGGTCTCTCTGAAGATTAAGTTCACCGAAATTCCACTGTCTACTAGTACTCTGAAGACCTCGCAGTCCCCAATCATTATTTTGATGACCAAGGCGTCGTTATGCGAAAGTTGACTCCTCCACATTGGATGCTTCGAAGGTCATCGTGTCATCTGTTAGGGGAGGGGGGACCGAACATTTTCATATCCCTCTGGGCGCAGGCGTTCCAGCTGTTCGCAGTGTCTCCATTCCTTTGATAGGCTTGGATGGATCTGACGGAGTCGTTACACAGGTCGAGCCCTCACATGATCACATTTATTCTTCTCCGGAGATGTGGCGGAGGATCGAGTTTGTCCTCGCGGCTCTTTTTTTGTTTCATTCATTGGCAGTCAGGCTAGAACTTCCTTGTTGGTGGTGTTGTCTTGAGTTCCGTTGATTTTGGATATGTAGTTCTGGTAGGTATTTGCTTTTCATCTTGATTTCGCCTTTTTGGTATTTTGTAAGTAGCAACTCCTTCAGGTATCTACAGTCCATTGTCTCGTGAATGAAGCTGTAACATCCCGAGTTGTGATATATGGAAAGGCTTAAGAGAATTGATTTGGCTCCCTATGTCATCAATGTGCACTTACCTTTTCGGAAGTACATCCGTTTAGAACTCTAGAGTTAAGCGTGCTTGAGCTGGAGTAGTCTAAGGATGGGTGACCTATCGGGAAGTGATTCGCGATACCTTGTGAGTGAGGCCAAAGCACGGGGAAAGGTCATGTGGTGATTGCAGGGTTAGTAAACAATGATTTCGAGCCTTGGAAAATTAACAGACCGGCCGCTGGAACGGGATGGGGCCCACGGGCCGAGAGAGTGGGTGTAGGTGGCCCATTAGCTGTGGACGGTCGGGGCGTTACATAAGCTTTGAGTGTACTTGAAATAATTCGGCTGTCGAGAGGATCCAGTGCCGTTTTGATGATCTGAGGAGTCGTACGTCGGTGATGCTTCTCCTATATAGCAGTTTCTCGACCCATTTCCTCAGCCACTCCTCTAGGGATTTCGGTTGCCATTCCTCTTGGGATTTTGGTTGTCATTCCTCCCTCTAGGTTGACGCTCCGGTCCAGGGGCGCACTCAATATTTGTGTTGTCGGGCTCTGGTGGGGTTTGTTCGGTCGCTGGGCGCAGCCAGACTAGGAGGTCTCAGAGAATTTAGACTTGTTTTGTTAGGGCGATGGACATCTGCCTTTGATATTCGTTAGTCGACAGAGGGGGATGGACATCTGAGGGCATGGACTTCTGATCTGAGTGAAAGCCTGTTCACGAGGCGCTCGAGCTCGTCGATCCGGATGTGGCACACTGCTTGAGCTTCATTCAGTACCTCGGTCTGAGTTGCTTCCTCTAGGGTCATTTCCTCGAGTCTCCCTAGCAGGTATCGGAGTACGGCTGAGGAGTTATATCTTGCCACCAGAGGCGTGTCTTAATTTTGCAAAGTGTTGAGTGGGCGTCCGACCAGTTCGGCTGGTGGCGAAAGTGGTGACTCGATTGCGTGTATCATGTCGTCCTGATAGATTGGTGAGTCGGCTAACTCAACACAATCAAGTTCATAACGGGCCACACTTCTTTCTAGGATTCTTAAAATTGTTAAGCCGAGTTAACTCCTGGACCATGATATTTGATCAGGGCCATATCCAACAATTATCTCCAATGAAGTTCACGAACATCTCTTTACTTCGGAACATATATAACCAACAGCAACTTCTTTTTTGCTTAAAACCAACAACAATTTTCACATTTTCTTCAATGCATTATCGCATCAAATATAATATTTGATAACCTTTGACGAAGTTATGTGTTCATAAGGTATCATTGAAAATATAAAAATGGTTATTAGGAATAGACTTCTTCGTATATATAAAAAGAAATTATATTTATAAAATAATATAGTCACATACCAAGCACGTGTAGATGAATAAATAAGCAATTTATTTTTAAAATAACAAAATATAAAGAAAGTTAATCTTTTAGGGAGTTTTATTGGATCAAAGATTTGAGATGATTTCATTTTTTTCAAATGCCTTCTTATTATTTTTAAAATTCATAAATTCGGTACAAAATCTAAGTTTATTGGATTATTCATTTGTATAAGTTCTTCTAAATTTCAGTTTATTGGAAATAATGATTTTATCAACAAAATCAATCAAATGAGATTTTATGGAATTTGAATGGTATTTTATATTGAGAAAATATTAAATCAAAATATCACTTTCTATGGTCATATTTGATTTAAAAAAAAAAAATCATATTTTTAAAAAGAAAATGAAACTGTTTGAGTGGTATTACATTTGTTGTAAATTGCTTATTAGGTTGTTGCACTATATGCAAGGCTATTAAATTGCAGAAAGTTAATATAAACTTCAATTTATGTTTTAAGAAACAGAGGATGAGGAAGGCGAGAGGAAAGGGAAGCGCACGTGATGAATGAAGTCCACGAACTTCAAATCTTCCGAAGATCTTATGGCGGTGTGACGGTTCCTTTCTTTATTTTCCCTGTCTGCGCCCAAATATTATATGTTTATTGTAATTACCATTATGTTCTTTCAATCATTTTATCTTCAAAATCATTCTTTATTGTAATTTGTTTTTGTTTTTCTGAAACAGCAACACGCCAGTAATGCAACATGGAACCTCCGGTTTTCCAATTAAATGTTGACCTCATCTGAAATGTGTGGACTGCTATGTGTGATTATCCTCTATATATCATCACATATATTATTGAAAAGCATTTTAAATAATAACTAAATTCTAATCTGGGTTTTAAAAGCGCAAATTTTATTTAACACTGTCTAGTTTAATAAATATTTTGTCATATATAATAATAATACAAAATTTTATGGCTTTATATTTATATTAAATACAGAATTATATATAAGATACTAGTTAGTTTTATTTTTCAATTCGTATCACAAAATTTCTTAATGAATTTTTGATAAATCTATATATTTTATTTTAAAACTCCAATATATGAAATTTTTATAATGAAATTTGGGAAAATTTCTAAGAATACCACATTCATGGTAATACTCTTCATGTTTACATTAACCATTTTTACCTTTACTTTTAAAAAGAAAAAAATTTATTTATACATCTAAGATTAACTAATCTAATCTAGACCTTAAAATTTAGAGTTGAGTGGTGGGATATGTTTTTAGAATGTGTAGTTAACGATTCTAACAATATATAAATAAATACTTAAATTTTTTAAAAGAAATTTTAAATAATAGTTTTAAAAGAATTTTTGTATTTCAAAATGAAAACGTTTGCCTCAGCTTCTTAACTTCTCCAACACAAGGATATATATTCTGTGAGTATCCTGCAAAAATAATTGTTTGAGCAATGCTGACTAACAAGTGTGGCGGCATCCACACCAAAAAATGTTGCAGCTGCTGTAGCATGAGGACAAGTATTTTTTTCAATTGCATAAACACCACAATTACACTTTCCATGTTCCAAATCAACAATACAATTTCTTTTGCTACCTCTCACAAATAACCACCATCCATCAATTGGTTGGACAGTCATCAAAGTTGTTGTTCCGAACGAACCACCAATAAGTATTCAATTCCCGATTATGTTGAGTTGTGAGACTCAAAGCATCTTCTCTCCCTTTCCAATACTATATTCCTAGCTTCTCCCTTATAAACTCCAAAAGGAAAGATATTAGAATCTTCTAGCTCATTTGAGTGCGGAATTAATGGCTCATCGATGTTGCTCATTTTTAAGTTGTACCTTTCTCCTTGACAATGAACCCATGACAATAGAGACGCGTCGGCTTCCTCCAAATATGTTGCAAGATCAGGGTTTGCACTTCGTATCTCGTCTATGTACTGGTTAAAATCATAAAGTGTATGAGAATATGCATCACCTTTGACCAAATACAAGAGATGCTTTCCCTTATACTTTTGAACAATGTTCTGTTATAGGTGATAATAACAGATTCCTCGACTCGTCCAAAGAAATAAATTATCACATGCATATTTAATGGATGGCACACCAGAGGATATTCATCAGAAATACAACTCCTCAATTTTGTGAAAAACCATTCTCAAGAATCATTATTTTCAGCATCAAAGATTCCAAAAGCCAATGGAAATATCTGAAAATTATCATCTTGTGCAGCTGCAACTAACATTAATACCTCCATACTTTCCACTTAGGTGAGTTCCATCCATTAGCCTTCTCTGATATTGATACCCAACTATAAAAGCTCTAAAGGATAGAAATAGATACTTAAATCTACTCTCAGAATCAAGCTTTATACTTGTGATAGAACCTGGATTTGCTAACGAGATTTGATCCAAATATGAAGAAAACCGCTCAGACCCATCTGCTACTGATCCTCTCACCAATTCTTGTGCATGTACCAATGCTCGGTATGAAGTGATGTAATCTAGATTCATGCCAAACATCTTCTTCATTTCATCTTTGATATGCTACGGAGTTAATCCATCAATGATTTCAACGCGATCTAAGAAAAGACTAGAAATATACTTCGAAGCACTTCGTTTCTGCTGAGCAATTCAGTCTGTCATAAAACATGTATGGTCTTTCAGATACTTGGTTACCCAAAAAGTGTTTGCTCCATGTTTCACACTTGATTTAAGCTTCCATACACACCCATTGACACAACATTTTTCCACAAGTAGAGTTTTCGTTGTCTTGTATATTTTGTAGGAGAACTTTTTCTTCTCCGCTGTCAACCGCAACTCCAAAACTAGTGCATCCTTACTAATAAAACTCTTGTTGAGATGGATATTATCGCTGATACTAGTGCATCATTCCCTATCATATGTTGCTTTCAAATCCTCAAAACCCATGTCATCTTCTTCTATCTTATCCTCATCTTTAACTTTTCCATACACATTGTAATCTTCAGCATCGTCAATGTCTTCATCAAAATTAGAGATATCAATCCTTCTCCCTACCATATTTTCCATCTTGAGGTAAGTTATTATCATATTCTTTTCCTTCTTCATATTTTCCCCCTTCTTCATATTCTTCCCTTTCATTACTATCTTCAGCTTCTTCAGAAACTTTATTACTATCTTCAGCTTTTTTGTTTCCGAACTTGCCTCGGCTTGATACACAAAGACGTAAATAATGCATTTTAGTTATCCCGATCAAGTTCTAAACTTGTCTATCACTTGTTTCATGAATTGGAGGAGTGTCTGAAGCCATCTGTTGCATCATTGATTCTGGTAATGAGTAGGTCAACTACACAATCTATGTGTTCATGTCTAGGTTATAATCTTCTTGAGCCATTTGAAAAAGTTCAACATGTGTAGAATCTTTAGTCAAAAAGAATATGCTCGCTCCTTTGACATAATCAACCACAAAATCTCAAGAATGATTTTTCACTAACCACTCTCTGTAGAATACCGGTAGCTGGCGCATCATCTAGAAAAATATAATTAAAACACTTAACAAACATAGAACATCAATGTAGCCTTTTATCATTAGCTAAAAACACTAATAAACATGAATGTTGCTAACCTCATAATTACCACAAATTAAGTTATAAATTTCATTCGGTTGCCTTAATATTGACAATATATATGAAATAAGAAGAAAATATTTAAAAGTCTTTATATGTTTATAGAAAATGAAAGTTTATTAAATATCGACCTAGAAGACTTCCATGAAGTCTTCGCTAGAAGACTTTCACGTAAGTCTTCTGGTCGAAGACTTCCAGGAAGTCTTCCGCAAAAGTTATTTTTGCAATTAAAATTTTTCCACAAAAGTTATTTTTCCAGACTTCTAGATTAGTCTTCTACAGCAGACCTCTCGGGAAGTTTTCCTTTGATTTTTAATAAAAATTCAAAATACCGGGAAAGACTTCCAGGAAGTCTTCTCGATTAAACAACTTCGTTTTATAATTGACCGAACTGTTCAAAAATTTGACTTTTCCAGAAAACTTACAAGTAAGTCTTCTGGGAAGAGATTCATGGAAAGTCTTATCAACATTTAAATTAAGTCTTCCAACAATTGGTGTAAGTCTACTTAGATTACTTTTGTAATTAATAATAAAAATTTAAAATATTTAATTTTAACCAGAAGACTTCCAGGGAAGTTGTCCGTTGGAAGACTTTCCTGGAAGTCTTCTTTCGTAAGTCTTCTATTGACCAGAGTCCCATAATAAAAAGACAGAAGACTTCGAGGGAAGTCTTAGGATAGACAACTTCCCTGGAAGTCTTCTAGTTAAAATTAAATATTTTAATTTTTATTGTTAATTGTAAAAGTAATCTAAGCAGACTTACACCAACAGTTGGAAGACTTAATTTGAATGTTAAGAAGACTTTCCAGGAATTGTTCCCAGAAACTTTTTTGGGAAAGTCAAATTTCAGTCACAATTCAGTCAACTGCAAAACAAACCTGTTTTTTTCTAGAAGACTTCCAGGAAGTCTTCCAGGAAGTCTTCCCGATTTTTTTTGTTAACAAAGAAATGTTGAAAGTCTTCCAGGAAGTCTTCCCCACTTCCATATAAGTTGTTTCTAAAAAACACAAAGAAATTCAATTGCAAAACTAACATGTGCTTTGACCAGGAGACTTTCATATAAGTTTTCTCCAACGAGAAGACTTATGTGGAGGTCTTCTTGACGAACAAATCTGGGTAAAAAATCGATTTCATACCTTACCACTTAGATAATTTTTGTAGCTTTTCCAATAACACATAAAACGACCAAGTTGAACGATCCACTCGTTAATGACCAAGAATTATAAGCTTAAATGAGTCTATGAACCTTACAAAATTCTGAATCAAAATCTTGTGTTTTATTGGATGAATATAGAGAGAAAGTGAAAGAGAGAAAGTTTTTGTGCAGAAGAAATGAAAAAAGAAAGTCAAAATCTGTTTTTAGAAGCATTAAAAGCTTCAAATTGGTTATTCATGGTGGTTGGTGTATTGAAGCCAATAACAATATTGTAAATACTTGATGAAAATGAGGATGATATGGTAATACAATGATTTTTGAAATAAAAAGTAATAATGACATTTTCGTGAATTATCCGAATTTCTGGGGTGAAAAGGGAAAGTGAAAGTTCTAAAAAAATCATGGGTTGGTTTTGCATTTTACTTCAAGTTTTGAGTCACTTTTGCAAAAGACCCTTGAATGGGAAGAGGGTTAAGCACTACATGACTGTCACACCAAAAGAGGAAGTAATCTCGGTTCCACTCTCTAATTTCATCCCCGCTTAGTCCAAAAACAAAAGAAGTCAAACTAGAGAATTAAACAAGCTCACTTGAGAGAAAATCTCATGAGAATCTTTGTACATATTTTATTTGAGTTATTTTGTTCTTGTTCATGTTTCTATGTTTTTAGATGACAGGTCTATGTTTCAGGTTTTTTTCAAAGTAGTTTCAAGGTTAGGACTGTGGAGAAGGAAACCCACTGCCACAAGCCACGACAAATGGTCACCCACGGCCGTATTACTCCTGCCACATCTTGCTACAGTGGCCAAGGCATACCCCTAGTCAAGTCTCAACGAACTGACCCAATGATCCCGCCGTGACCATACCCCTGCGACGTACTTAGCCCGTGGCGAAAGGAGATAACCCCACGACGAAAACCAAAGCACCCGCGGCCCAAGCTCGATGAATTAACCAGATGATCCTGCAATTTAGTCCCAACACCAAACTCTTATTCAGATAGACAAATAGGTCTCTCCTTCAGCTACGAAGCTTTGAGAGAGCACTCATCTTCAACTAGGTAATTAAATATCTTCTTCAACTAGGCCATTAGGTATCTCCTTCAAATAGGCAACTAGGAGAGAGTTCTTCTCTTCAGCTAGGTAATTAGGGTGAATGAAATACTGGCGGAAGACAGGTATTCCATTATACAATAGGAATCACAGAGAATGTTTGCACACTCCAAAAGAAAAACCTAAAAAATCTGAGACTCTCCTTGTACGGAAGAGCAAATCCAAAGAAGTTGTTCTGGACGAGAGAGTAGGAACATGTACCTGCTTCAACCATAGAAAGTCAACAAAGGGGTGATCCTGCTTAGGCTTGAAAACCTAACTTGGAATGACGAGGTTAAGAAGAGGAAGATAGAAGGGAAGGGGTAGCTGTCTCTTCTTTAGCTAGAAGTTAGGTTTTTCCTTCAGCTATAATACTACGAGAGAGCTCTCATCTTCAGCTTGGTAATTAGGATTTTTTCAGCTAGGCAGCTAGGAGAGAGCTCTCCTCTTCATCTAGGTAATTAAGTCTCTTTTTCAGCCAGGTACATCGTCGTGTCTCCAGGTAGTCAAGCTTCCAGGTCATCAGGTCATCATGTCTCCAGTTCGTCAGGTCAGGTAGGCAGCTAGACAACTAGGCAGCAATGCAGATAGACAACAAGGCAGCCAGACACCTAGGCCGGTACACAACAAGATAGCTAGGTAGCTAGGCCTCCAAGATGTGTTTGTTTCCTTTGCGAAAGGGTAATTGCTAAAAAGATGTGTAAAAATATAAAGAATGGATGTCTTCTAAAAAATTTTGTTCTTAATGGAATATGGGAATAGTATTTAAATAGTTCTCTTATGGTATTCTCTTCTCATTTTTCTTTCATGAAACTCCCTCCTTCCTCATTCACCTCTCTTCCTTTTATATTTGATTTATAGGTGGAGACAATGTTTTTATCGTCATTAATTAGGAATAAAATATTATATTAATGATAATTCCAGAACATTGACCAAGACTTTTCATGAGTTCTATGTGATATGAGCATTTGATCTTTAAAAAGCTTTCCAGAAGACATTAAATTTTGAAGCATGTATTTGAACTTGCTATTTAAACCGAGAGTGGAATCTGACTCCAACATTTTTATTGAGGTATATGTACTCAGACAACCATTCATTTCATTTAGCAAGAATGTATAATTGTAGAAGACATCGTAAAACTTCAACTCCCATTATTATCAACTGTACTGATAAATAAGTCAAAATAAAAAGGGAGAATTGGCTAACTAACCAATTTATGAGTCAATATTAAGTATATAGACATGAATTTGATGTTGTTAAATTAATAACATTATGCGCATGTTTTTCCGGTGAAACCCTTATCATTTCCAAGTAGCATGCAAGTAACATGCCACGGAGAGAGGGCAATGGATGATGTCGACAAGTACACATATGGATAGGATAAAAGCTACATTGTTCACAATCAAATCACATAGGGACACCAACATCACTCATTTATTTACCGCATATGGAAACATCTTTTACTAGTATGACATACAAGAAGTTCTTGTAAGAAGAAAAGGAATGCAAATACAAGTTCATAGAGGAGGTGGAGAAATGATGAAGGCACAGTCAATGGCTTTATTTGCAATATATAAGATAAGTAGTATAGACCATGTTCAAAATAGTATAAGATGAATGACTATTCTATTTTACATACATATTGTATTTTATTTATATATTGAATAATAAGTTGAATCTTGAATGAAAATAGTATATTAGTATGTAACTAATAAAATTTAAACAGTAATATTTACATAATAGAAAACTATTGTTCAATCATTAAATAGAATGGAACAAGATAAATAGTATAGTACATGTTAGTGACGTTAGAAAATAGTCTTTGATAATTAAGATATAATCTACGACTACTATACTACTATATGTTTGTAATCAGTGAACAGAATGAACCTAAAATTTACTGTTCATAAAGTTATTATCTCCTTCATTATGACATGACGCAACACCTTCAAAAAGTAGTAACCCCAAACTTGTATTCTTCAATCGAATGCACTGTTTCGCACAACATCAAGTTGGATTGTTTGGAAAACATGCAAATACATACATAAATATATATATTTCATCCAAAAATTTGTGCGAGACAGTGCAATCGATTGAAGAATGTACATATTTGTGCGAGACAGTGCACTCGATTGAAGAATAGACCTAAAATTTACAATCATAAAGCTAGTATTTCATCCATTGCGATACTGCATATCACCTTCGTATTCGTACCTCCAAACTTGTATTCTCCAATCGGGTGCACAGTCTCACAAACATCAGGTTGGGTCGTTTGGAAGATATGCAAATGCATGTGGGAGTATGAAAGATGAAATTTTATACCAACAAAAAAATAGAATATAAAATTCTATGTGGAGTGTTATTTTGCTTAGATTACTTAGATTTTTCCTTCCAATGAAAGATCTAATCTCAAAGAAATATAAAGTGTATATATCATTAGTTGAAGAAGAAATTTTATTGTTGGTACATAAAGTGAAAGAGAAGATGATAGTGTGAGAGGAAGCAAGGAAAAGAAAGTTGGCAATGGTGGTGGAAAACATAACGGAGAATGTATGAGCACCCATCCGAAGGACTTTTGCAACTGTATTCCCTGAAACATCTCAAAATCATCCTCATCTAACGTTATCTTGATCAATTATATTCACCAGAGGTTGAAGTAGTTATTAACCCATTTCTGATCAACTAGCTCAAACCCAGTTTCAAACAATCTGCTTGGCAACTGGAACTCATCCATTATTATCCTGAAAAGATGAAATAGGTAAGGTTGTCAGTATTCATAGAAAAAGCAAATGTTAAAGCGGTATATTTCCATGAATTGTTTGATCACAGTGAAGAAATAAATCTGTTTCATTTGCATCCTCACGAAAAATGTAATATAAACAAAATTGGCAAGCTATTCCATGTTATTATATATCATCAACTTGGAATATACCCAATTGCAAACCAAACAGAAACACAAAAACAAAAGCTCCATATGAACATGCACCGTTCCATACACTGTGAGTAGGAGACTGAATTACTTTCGTGATCTACTATATCAACTAATGCATATTGGAAACGTTTGTTAAAATGGGATTCACATAAATTTAAAAAAAAAACTTATTATTTCAAATCTATTTCATTTGCAGCCTCACTCATATAGTATGACATATAGAAGAATCAAAACAACCACAAACAAAACAGAAACACACAAAGAAATCCATATAGACATGCACAGGTTCCATACCATGTCAGTATCTGACTGTACTATTTTTGCGATCACCTATATGTTCATATTCATATTTTCGTGATCACCTATATGATCAAATACATACTGGAGACTCTTGTAAAAACTAGATTCACATAACATAGGAATTGAAAAAAATTTCAAAACTATTCTATTTGCAGACTCACTCATATGGAATGACACATACAAGGAATAGAAATAACCACACTATACAACATAAAGCCAAATTTTTTTGATTCAGTTATTTACAGAACCCGATTTCGACATGCAATCACATCTGAAAGCATAATCGGATAATTTTAGAGAACCATAAGAAGTAACCTCTGCCAACTTTCATCCTCTACTTTTCGTCGCCCGTGGTAAGTATCACTCCAACAACGATGATCTGAAAAATACCAAACCACTTCGCCGAAACCCTTCACCATGACCAGAGTGGTTGTCGGCCACTTTACCTACATATCTGAAATCGGCTATCTGCTAAAAGGTAACTTTACGGTTTGTGAGAAAATGAAGGGTCTATGAAGTATAAGGGAAAAAGTGATTTTTTAAAATTCCAATTGGTGTTATCAGTTGTATGTGAGGGCATAAATGCATTATCACATAAAATACACGTTGTTTCTTATCATATTAGATTAAAGTGTCATTTCGGTAATTATAATAATTTTTTACGATATAGAGTGCAATTTCCCAAATAGAAATTAATTGTCCTCTATCCAAAAATAGGAGATACAATATATGAAAGTATACACAAGACATTGTCTTTTTGCTTATGCTAAAACGCCAATACTTGATTTCATGATTTTCCTCTTTGGTTTTCTTATGATTTAATGTTCTTAAGTCTTTAGCTAAATTTCAAAATGAAAAGCATCTCTTATAACAATATTTTTTGTTAATTAATTTTAAAAGCTTAGAATTGGGTTAAATTTGTTATATAACATGGATCTAGAAACTATTTTCATCAAAGGTAAACTATCGATACAAAAACAATCTCTCATACTCAATGTTGGGTGAGGCGGTTAATAGGTAAAATTTCTAAAATATGCTAATGATTCGTTTCTTTCAAATTTCATCTACAAGTGAAAGGGCCAGCCATAGACCGCTTCGTATGTAAGGGAAAGGTTTACTCACTGTAGTGATGATTTTTGAAAGTTTATTTGTTGACCAGAGACTGCTTCGTATTCCTTCAAGATCTTAAGAATGGTTTCACATTCTTCTCTCTGGGCTTTGCGGAAGAAAGACTGTTATTTGCGAATAGAAGATGAGATATCGCTGGGCAAGCTTTTGCTACCTTTAAACCTGTCAAGTGCTTCTCAATTTCTGATTTCTTTATATTTTCAATCAATGCCTCTGTGCACATAATGAATAAATAAGGGGACAGAGGATCTCCCTGTCTCAGTACTCGTTGTGGAATTATATACACACGCGGTTATCCATTTAATAACACTGTTATGAATTCCATCATCAACTGAATCCATTGGGTGTTAAAACCCATTATCTAGAGCAAGGCCTGAACAAAAATCCATTCTACCATATCATACGCCTTGCTCACATATGTTTTAATAGCCATAAACTTATTATGGCAAACCTGGTTTGTCCTTAGACCATGAAATATTTCTAGTGCAATAAGTATATTATATGAAATTAATCTTCATGCCATAAAAGCTGATTGCGTTTCCGAAATCAGACTCAATAAGCAATTCTTCAGTCCTTGACATAAAACCTTTGAGATAATCTTGTATCCTATGTTACACAAACTTAATGTCCGTAACTCTGTCATCCGTGCTGGTCACTCTATTTTCGGGATCAGACAAATATTCGTAGAATTCAGCATGGCGTCTATTTTTATAATTTGCCATGAATGCTGAAAAAGCGCCGTTATCCCATCTGACCCCAGTGATTTTTTTGTATGCATCATGAATAATGCGTTCTTAACCTTGTCCTCTGTTACATCCCTAATTAACCTCTGACTCATTTAAACTTTAAAGGTTGTTGGGATATCAGATAAGAAATCCTCAAAATCTGATGGTAATGTAGAGTGAAATAAATCTTCAAAATAGTTTACATCCACTTGTTCGACTCCTTTGTCATATGTTATCCATTGTCCATTCCCATCATGTAAAGCCATAATAGTGTTTCTGGCTATGTGTTGTTTTGTCAAGGTGTGATAAAATATGGTGTTTAAATCTCCGATGTATTGCCGCATATTCCAATAATCTTCCTCATCTTTGTATGCTTCTTGTAGTTCCTCAATACCTCCAAGATTTCTTCTTAAGTCGTGTTATCATCTGTTTGAACTTCGTCCAATGCCCTTTGTAGTTCCTTAATCTTATATTTTCCATACAGTGGGTTATTTTCCCTCCACCCTTCTATCTCATGACGACAATTGCTAGTCTAGTAAAAAAATCTACATTTGTTTTGCCTGTTGGATCCCCCCCATATCCTTTCCTTATGGTGTCCACTAAACTTCTTGTCCAATCCATCTTTTATCAAACCGGAATTGTCCTTTTCTTCTGGGTACCTTATCTTCAATGGCTGCTACTAATGGTATGTGATCATATACTATCATTCCTAAATATTTTGTATAAGTATAGGATAATAGATTATATCAGTCTTCATTCGCTAGGGCCTTGTCAATTCTGCACTGAATCATTTCCCTACCTCTTTTCCCTTGCGACGACATTGTGTTACCCAAGGATGGGAAATTAAGTAAACAACACTTTATGATCATATTATTGAAACCCATAAATGTACATACTTTTCTCAGAGCTCAAACTTGTTTTTCATGATTCCTAGTAATTTTATTTAGATCCTCAATTATAAACCAAGGTTTCGTACGGGCTAGTCCATACCGTGTTTGCCGCCTCCCAAACCTGCTCCCTAAGTTGAGGCATTAGATCTTTGTACACAAAAGTTAAGAAAACTTTTTTCTCTAAAAGCTCTGCTTCGACATCAATCATGAGATTGCTGTTATATAAGACATTTACGTTTAACTCATTATTGTAGTAAAGCGCCAGACCGCCACTCTTGCCTTGTGGATCCAACGTAACCATTTTATCATAGCCAAAACGAAACTGAAAACTCTGAACAAATGAGTAGTCTATTTCTGATAAGAATAAAAAATTATGGTTTGTTTATGGCTCATATCTCCCTAAATAACGTGTTGTCCACTTGCTACCCAAACCTCTGCAATTCCAGATTATAATCTTCATATAAAATAGTTATTATTGAAACAGCTCTCAACTAGGGCTTTGAAATTGGGTGCAAACATGCCCTTAGGTATCCATCTCCAGCCTTTGTACTGTCCACAAACCCCTGTTGTTCCGTTTAAGTCCTGTAAATCCGATACCCATAATGATACTATGTATCTTTTTCGTTTCATTGTCTTACAAAGGCACAAAGCCATGCTCCATTCAGTTTCACTCCAACATCTGAGGGTCTCGTGGTGTAACAAGTATCTCAAATGGTTAAAACTGTTCCTAATCTTTCGTACCAGATTTTTCTCATGATGTAAAATCCCTTCTCCCGTTGTGAACTCTAAACTCGTCGATCTAACATATGCTTTGTGGTAACCAAAATTCCACTGTCGATATTAATGAACGGAGGAAAGGAAAGAGAACCCTACTTTCCTTGAGGTCCAGATTCTCTGCGAGAGCCAACGACAAGTAACCAAATAATTACATAAAAATACGTAAAGATAACAAAACAAATTTAGAAAAAAGTATATCTTTATTTCGAATTTGCGTATGAGCGTTCCATAGACAAAAGTGGAAAGGAAGCTTGTCTGGAAACGGGATTACAAAGGAAATCGTATAACACAAGCAGCAAAACCCTAGATAAGTTAGTTGGCATAGCCGGCTATGTCAAGAAAAACCGATGTGAGCCACAACTCGATTAGCAATAGACGAAAGAGATGCAAAAAAGTTTTTGTTGGATTTGGGACTGGACCTTAGAAAAGTCTGCCTACCTACCCCTTTCGAGGATCAAGTCGAATGTAGTTCAATTAAAGAGAGAGAGAGAGAGAGAGAGAGAGAGAGAGAGAGAGAGAGAGAGAGAGAGAGAGAGAGAGAGAGAGAGAGAGAGAGAGAGAGAGAGAGAGAGAGAGAGAGAGAGAGAGAGAGAGAGAGAGAGAGAGAGAGAGAGAGAGAGAGAGAGAGAGAGAGAGAGAGAGAGGAACAAGAGAACGAACTGCCTGGGCGAGTTCGTCTTGTATGAATGCAAGTCATAGAAACCGAACATGTCGAGAATAAAGCCAAAGGTTTTCAAGTGCAGAGAGTTCTAAAAGTCTTAAGAATCGTCCCGTGCTCCTTGCTTTAGTTCCCCTTATATATGTCTTCAAGGTCGGTCGCCCCCTTTCTTATTTGCCTTTGGGCCCAAGTTTATCTCTTCGCGGAAATATTCCATTTTTCTCGATCTTCATAATTATCTTTGGAAACTTAACATTTATCTTCTCCTATGAGTAAAATATATACCGTCATAGTAGTCTTAGCCTCATTATCGTCTAAAACCGTGAGTAGGCTTTTAGCCGCGTTTAGATCCTTTTTGGGCAATATCACGACTTTAAGCGTTTTTACGATTTCTTTGAGAAGTCACCTTCTGTATGACGCCGGTTTTATAAAAGATTTTAAATCAACCGTATGGTTGAGGCAGCTGTGGTGGTTTAAGTTAACCGTCGCCATTTTATACGACTGATTCAAACTTATACAAGAAAACAAGTCTCTATGGCTTTTATCGTAAAGTTTTAACGGTAATTCAAATCGAGATAAAACAAGAGACAGTTCAGTCGAGATCCAAAAGAAGGAGAGCTGGTCGCCATATACTCTGTCCCTCTTGCCATATGGCGAGTTAGGCGTGTGACAACCCGCTCGCCACATGGTGAACTGGGCGTGTGACGACCCGCTCGCCATATGGTGAACTAAGCGTGTGACAATCTGCTCGCCATATGGTGAGCGGGGCATGTGACGACCCGCTCGCCGTATGGCGAGTTGGGTGTGTGACGACCCAGTAACCATGGCTAGCTGGGTGTGTGACAACCCGCTCGCCATATGGCGAGCTGGGTGTGTGAAGACCCTCTCCCCATATGGCGAGCTGGGTGTGTGACGATCAACTCCCCATTCGGCGGGTTGGATAAGGACAAAGCCTTTTCGATATTTTAAGATTTTTACTCCGGTCGTTTTCCAAAATTATTCCGAGGAAATTCCCTAAGAGTAGCAATCTTAGATGTTTATTTCGAGATTATCGTTTTTGCAACAGTTAGCCCCCACAGCCCGTATGTTTCGAGCATGACTCTTGGGGGCGAGTGATGTTTTTAATCAAAATCTACGGCTATGGATGCTTTTGTTTTTTCTCTTGAAAACTTTTATCGAGATCATTTTATTGAGGAGATTTATCTCATCCTCGTATTCCTATAAGGTGTTGGATTTTCGTTCTTTATGCAGTGTGAGAATAGAATTTGATAAGATTGGGGTTGCACCTTATGAAGGCTGCCTACGTACCCTTGTCAAAAGAATCAAGACTTTCATAGTTCGTCTTGGAGTTAAGGTTCTTATGACCTGTTTTCCAGAGAGATCCTTATGGTCTGATTATGTGTCATGTAGAGACTTTCGAGCATGTAAGATCGAAAGCACACAGCAAGCATGAAGAAAGAAAGAGAAAGTTAACAAAGGCGATACAAAAATACAAAAAACTTCACTTGATTAAACTATGAAAGAAAGAATCAGTAAATAACGACATCAGCATCAAAGTTACCATTAGCATCACGAAAACAGAGTCGATGTCAAAACCCTAGACATTGAGATACCAAAGCAACAAGAGTCGACGAAAATAGAGACCTTAACAATCAAGCACAATAAAAAGGAGAGACTGAAAAAGTAGCAGTTAAAACAAAAGAAGAGAATCGATCAAACCAAAATCACAATGAATTCCGACCAAAACAATATTGCACCCTAGAGAGGGAGATTGAAGAAATACCTTTCAGTTTCTTCTACCAAGAGGAAGTGAGTCCCATCCCAACCTCAAGAGACGGACCATGCCAAGCTGACCTATTCAAACCACAATGTAACGAAGGTCAAAGCATTAAAGACACTCATAAAGTCACATGATATACGCTGGAGATCAGGTCACCACTACGTTCCACCTGAGACACACCTATAAAAGAGAGACCAAGAATGAGAAGAATGGGATCCAAATTCTTCTAGAGAAAACCTACACTTTTAATACAAACACACTCTCTTGTTCTTAGATACTCTCTGCATTTCATAACTTTATTAGTCATGTATTATCAATAAAACAAGAACTTTCATACGAAATCATAAATCTATATATTTTTATTAGATTTCTTCCTAAATATGTTATCAAAACCGTAACTGTAATTTCTGAGTGAATTTTAAGATCCATCAAAACCACATACGTTTATATGGAACTATAAATCTTTCCCTTGTCTCCTGATAGCAAGGTTCCTGACAAAATTTACATATTTTCCGGTTTTCATCCGCTCTCCAGTAAATTATGCAGTTATCAATGCATACATCTATCATCTTATACGATAAACCAAGACCAGCAACCAATTTTTGAACTTCATAGTATGAACCAGGTGCAATATTATCATCGTGTAGAATATTTCTTACAAATTCAGCAATCACATCCACATTCTTTAGCCAAATTATAATTCATCTTTATCTCTATCAATCTATTTGCAAGTGATAAATATGAATGATCCTCTCTAGAACCTTTGTACAATGGCTTCTTAGCTGCATATAATATATTTAAAATCTCCTAGCTTCTAAATTGGGTTGTTCTTGTCTATCTCTATCCTCTTTAACCAAAGGTAAATTTTTTCTACATGAATCATTTACCATATGTACAGTACCTACACCAAAATCTACATCCATGTTAGGTTCATCTAACCAATCTGCAGTATGAGGTACGCTAGTAGTATCATAAACCAATCGTTCTCCATAAAGATACCAAATCTTCTAATCATACATAAAGCCTTTCCAATGTAAATGGCTCCAAACTTCCATATTCTTGGTATTCCTATTATACTTACAACTGGAGTATTGACATATCAACTTACTGGTTATTTCTTTCAGTTTTCATTGAGCTAACGCCATGAATTCTTGAATATCTTGTGCATATTCTTCTATAAGTAAAATTGTATTTGGATCCATATAAGGTCGATTCATCCAAGAACAAAAATAATAATAAAATACATAACTATTTTTGCATTGTTGTGAATTGTGAATAAATTACGGGGAGATGATATTTATAGAAATCTGAGCAAATTCTGGATGGATTCCAAATGGAAAAATAGGTCAGAAATCCGTAAAGAATGTTGAACTTTTCAAATGACTTTATAATGGCTAAAAATTCTGTCAAAAATCTGTTGGAATTTCTGACGGATTAAGTGTTTCCTCGGAAATCCATCGAAAAGTATACAAGTTAACTAACATACAGTTTTTTCCTGATGGATTCTCGATGACTTCCCCGATTTGCCTTTTTGATTGATTTTTCATCAAGAAGTGGCATGTTTTCTTGTAATAAACAATGATTGAAAGTACAAAATAAATATATTAATTATGTAATATACTTTTCCCCCTAGAAATATCTTCCACGCTGTTAGGCTCGAAATCGGTCACGACGGAATCAATGTCTGGAAATTACCACAAACAAATTTTTTTTTTTTAATTAAAGGAAAAAAAAAGTTAAAAACTTCGCCTTAGGGTGAGCATGATCTCTCCCTCTCTCCCCGCCTTAGGGTGAGCATGCACGTCCCTCCTCTCTCTCCCCGCCACAAGGCAGGCACGTCCTTCCTTCTTTCCTCCCAGCCACAAGGCAGGCACACCGGCTCCTTTCCTCCGTGCCACGAGGCGGTCACACCGGCTCCCTCTCCTCCTTGCCACGAGGTGGGCACACCCTCATCGCCTCCTCCCCGCCATGAGGCGGGCACACCTACAACTTGCTTCCCCTCTGCAAGGCGGGCACACATCTCCGCTACTCCTCCCAGTTGTAAGGTGGGCATGACACTTGCCTTCGTATTCTTGATTGAACTGGTCCTTGTTTTGTCTCGATTGGAATTACCGTTGAAGTTTTAAAATAAAAACCGCGAAGACTAGTTTTTCATAAAATTTCAAATCAATCGTAGAAAACGTTAACGGTTAACTTAACACCATTGTTATCTTGACTATACGTTTCGTTTTCATTGCGTTAGGAAAGTAACAATACGAGAACCAGCATCGTATAAAAGGTGATTTCTTCAAAAGTAATCGTAAAAATACATAAGTCAAAAACAGTCCAAAAAGGTCTAAAATGCTGAAAAACCCACTTGTAACTCTAGGCGAGGATAAGCCCAACTACAATGACAGTCAACTTGAATTTCTCAGAAAATAAATAGAAAAGAATATAAATGTCAAGTTTCCAGGAAAATCATGAAGATCGAGAAGATCAGGAAGAATTTTGCGACGAGATAAACTCGAATCAGGAGTAGAAAAGGAAAGACGACCGACCTTGGAGGCAGATATAAGAAGATTCAAGGCAGAGAGTGGAGGAGACACATAAATTTTCAGAAAACTTATCACTTATAGCAATTTAGGCAATTTTTGTTTTTGTTATCGAGCTACGACTCAACTAGATCTTAAGGTCTTAGGTGGTTAGAACTAGGGAACTCGTCAACAACTCTGGCTGCCAAGGCTCTTACCTGTTGTAACGCTCATGTTCAGATTCAGAATAAGATCTTTCTTGCTTTCTTCTTTACTTTGATTTATTTTTACTTGGTCTGTTTGCGTATATCGATCACTTGACGTTTGGCCTAGCAAAAATCCAGGACCTCAAAGAAAGTTAGGGTTTCTTGACTTTCCTTCGTTTACGGAAATCGACAGTGCGAATTTAAGTTCCCACAGTTTGACGGTAGTAGAAGGGGGGGCAGATAAATCTAACTCTCAGCCGCAAAATGCTTGGTCAAACATGTCTACAGACGCTCAGAACAATCAACCAGCTCGTGACTACAATCCGTAGCTGATCATTTAAGGAGTCGAAGAAGCCATCGATCGATGACACATACTTGGAGTCGACCGATGATTAAAGACCAAAGTCAATCGATTCAGCACACTTGCCATCGATCGACGTCCAACTCGCAGACAACAGATTTTAAGCCCAAGTTAGAATGACAAAAATACCTTGGACAAGTTTTGACTTAAGTTTAGGGTTTTATATTTATGTCTTAAAGAGAGACAGAGAAAGGGGGAGACTTGAATTGCATTATTCTATAGTCTATCTATTATATTAGGGTTAGGAGAGAAAGGAGGAACTCCTTCACAGTCCTCCTGGAACTCTTTTGGTTTTTATTTAATTTATATTCTATATTTATTTCATCTATGATTTATGTGACAAAGATCATGTTTGAGTAGTTATAAAACTAGATTTAGGGTTGAATGATAGCAATCATAGATTAGCCCAAAAGTAGGATTGCTAGGTTAAGTTAATATCCATCAATTGAGTTGTGCTTAATGATTGCATTCTAGAGTAGCTAACTAGAATCTCGAAGATAGGACATGGACAACTACGGGAGTAGGTTTTGTGCCAGAATAGACTTTATTGAACTAGGTTGTTAGGCGCATGCGAGAGCTGGTCTAATAAGTCTAGTGGACTTATCAAATCTCATCCCACACTTCCTTCTGATTTCACCGTCGATCAACATCAGACCTTAGTTGTTGATTGATGGGCTTTCCTTTTACTCGCATACGAGAGTTGGAGTTAAAAAGGTCAGAATAGTTAATATTTGAGTTCTAGTATATTTACATTTTCGTGCTCCCTATTCCCTATAATCCAATTGGCTTGACACCCAAGATCTAGCATATTTACATTTAAATCTAATTAAGTATTAGCATATTTTCATATTTGCATTGTTAGCATATTTTCATATTTGCATTAAAAGCATATTTTCATATTGCATCACTACCTCTTAATAAGAAATATTTCCTTAATTGATTGTTCACCTCTTATATATATATTTACCTAGCTTAGTCTTTAGAAATAAGAAATCTATTGTGTGTGATTGCTTTATGTGGGTTCGATCCCTAAGTACTACACCTGATCTCTCTTGGCAAGAGTATTGTTTAATGTGTTCAGATTAATTTTTCTTTTCCTTTGTTTTCCAAGTACATGCAAAGAAGCACCAGAAGAAACAAAGAACAAGAACTAGTATTGTCTGACCTCGACAGACTTGAACGAACGATCCGCAAAGAAAGACGACAAGCATCGATCGACATCACATGTACCGCGTCGACCGATACTTCTTTGGACCGTATCGACCGACATCTGAACTCTAGCATCGACCGACACTGATCACTTAGCATCGATCGACAAAAACTTATCTGCATCGATCGAAGGAATGAGACGAGTTCAGATGGTTGCGACTTTAATATTGATTAGGGATGAGAATGGAGAGCTGCATGACCCCGACGGTCATCTGCGTAATGCAGCAGGTCAGAACATAAACGATCAGGAGACCATAATCCCTGATACAAAAGCAGAAGCAGGCGCTGTAATAGCTCAACCTGAAGCTAATACCCAACTGCTCAGAGAACACTGGCTGACTACAACCGTCCAGACTAGTTCTACGCCATTAGATCTGCCATTCGTCCTCCAGCTTTTCAGAGACACGATTTTGAAATAAAGTCCGCCTTCTTCGGACTTATAGCACAAACACCTTACCATGGGTTGTGACATGATCACCCTATGGATCATCTGGAGCCATTTGAGGATCTATTGACTGCTATTAAAGCCAATAGAGTCCCTGAAGATTATCTCTTTTGTTAGGTCTTCAAGTACTCACTTGCTGGAGAAGCTTCATATTGGCTAAAGTAGTTACCACCATGATCCCTGACATCCTGGACTGACAACAAGAAGGCTTTCTTGCGTTATTTCTTTGACGACGCAAGAACATAAGACCCGAGGAGCAAGATTGCTACTTTTCACAAGATCCTTCAGAATCTTTCAAAAACTCATGGATCGGATTCAAATCATACCAGAGAGATTGTCCACATCATGGGTTCAACAAAGTGCAGCTTCTCAGCACTTTCTTTAGAGGTATTGGATTATAGTACCAGATGGCTTTAGACACAGCTAGTGAAGGAAATTTCAGAACCAAGAGTCCTGAAGAAGCTACAAGATTGATTGAGAATCTGGCATCCAGCAGCAGCACCAAGAACACAGACTTTGAAAGAAAGAAATCAACTCCACCCTTGAACAAGGAACATATTGAAGAAGTCAAGGCAAAACTGGATAGTGTTCAGAAATTTCTCAAGAAAAGTTCACTTTGCAGAAGTGGAAGCAATAGAGTCTGGAGAAGATGAGATTGAAGAAGAGGATGTGAATTACATTGATGTGAATGGTTTCCAGAGACAAGGGAATCCAAGTTTCAACAAGAACTCCTATGGGAAGGGTCAAAAGAGTAATTTTAATCAGAATTCACAGCGAAGACCCTTCAACAACAACATAACTTATGAATCTTCTTACTACCAGAACCTTCCTCCATAAGCTCAAGGAAGCAAGATCGAAGCAATGGTTGACAGAGTTTTAGAGGGACAGCTGAAGATGACTGTGGATTTCAATGGAAAGATAGATAGGTTGTACCTTAACCTCAACACCAAATTCAAAAAATTCAACACCCATGTAAAGAAGCTAGAGAATCAAGTGATGGAAACAAGTGAAACCATTAGGAGGCATGAGAGCTTGATCAAGGAGAAAATATAGACTGGACAGAAGCACCACGTCAATGCACTGATTGAAGATGATTTTTGGGTAGAGGTTAAGAGAGAAAGGCTCCAAGAAGGAGATTTTCGTGTGGAAAGTTCTATGTCATTCGGCAGTTCACATTGGTGTCGACCGACACCGAGTAATGAGCATCGATCAACAACAACTCATGCAGTATCAGTAGCTTCGTGTAAATCGACTAACGTCGATCGATACAGACACGAGACAATCGACCAACAGAGAGATGGAAGCATCGATCGACTGTGTGACCGGAGCATCAATCGACAGATGAGAATGTCGGTTTGACTACCAAGCATCAATGCAAATTTGATTGTGCGTCCAACCATGACATCTTCAACACAAAATACTGACACTTCTGAAGCTATGGATCTTGATAGAGAAGATGAAGGACATTCCAAGAGGAAACAAAAGATCCCCAAACATCAACGCAGAGAAGCCAATGAAAAAGATATGGATAAGTTTGTTAAAAGAGTCTCCAAAAATTCCTTTAGATATCCCTTTATATGAAGCTTATTATACACACATGTTGTGGATGTTCTTCAGGGAATCAAGGGAGACAGAAGAGGAAATAGAGATCATATTCAATCATCTCAGAGAAAAGATGAAACATAGGACTTGTCTGAAGAAGAAAAGTGATCCTGAGAAATTTGTGGTTCCATGCTTCATCAAAGGCAACAAATACCCCAATGCCCTCTATGATATTGGATCATCATTAAGCATTATGCCAAAACTATGGCAGAGAAGCTTAACCTGGAAGTAGAACCCTCCAATGACTCATTCACAATTGTAGACTGCTCAAAAGTGAACTCAAGAGGGATAGTAAAAGATGTTCCAGTGCAGATTAACAACACCCTAGTCCCAGTAGACTTCCATGTGATGGATATCTAGATAGATTGGAACTCTTCACTACTACTTGGGAGAGCATTTATGGCAACTGTGGGAGCCATATGCGATATGAAGCTAAACATGTTTTATCTATCCCTAATTGATCAAAATATTTTCTATGAACCTGTCAAGAATAAGAGCAAGGCTACTCTGATTAAATTTTGTAATGATGCAGAACTTGTGCCCACATGCTTTTGCGATTATGACTTCAATGATGGAGCATCGATCGACACCCAACCTAGAGCATCAATCGACGTGTTTGTCGTTCAGCAATCGGTCGACACCCACCTTTCGTTATCGATCAACACACCTACTCCATAACCGATTAACACCTGCCACGCAGATGGCAGTTGCACCCGAGCCTACCTCGAGTACGACGAAGATTACAGATAAGAAGAGATAATTGATTACCGTAGTATTGATATGGAAGACGCTGGTGTTTTCAAGTTTTCTATCAACTCAGGAAATCAACATCGATCGGTACTGACCAAGAAACAGAGTCCGAACTAGGTTCAGCTGCAGAACGAGAGAGACAAATGGTCATCTTAGACAAGATGAGTTCAGAATTTTTCGAGACCCAGAGGGACGTGCACAAACTCTTTATTTTAGAATCCTACATATATCCAAGGAGGATGCAACAAATGCCCTTATTATGGCTAATGCAGCTGGAAGTCTTTTCCGACTACAAGTTGGTAATCAAGCATCGATCGACGGTCACATACATCATTGATTGATAGAGAAGAGGAGCTGATTGAATACTGCGGCCTAGCATTAGAAGACGCTGGCTGGGAAAAAATGGATAAACGAGCACCGATCGACGGGATCAACTCAGCATTGATCGAGGAATGTCTCGAACAAGGTGCGAGAGCCTATGATGCAAAGGGCAGAAGATTTTTCCATTGGGAAAAGAAAGATGAGTATGGCATCTACAGAGATGAGAATGGTAATGCACGAGTTACAGACGGAAGAGTAGTGAATGTGCAAGCTAAAGACATCAGAGAAATTCTAGAGAGAGCTACTATGTTTGAGCATAGCTACTTATGTTTACCAGAACACGCAGCAAAGATCAGTATGTATATGGAGAATCAAAGGACATACATCAAAGTAGAGTTTGATGATATTGTGCATGATATCTACAAAGCTGAGGAGATATCAGTGGATGATTTCTACAAGAGGCTTGATGATGTCTACTATCCTATAGACAACTGCCTCACCGGTTTGACTACATGCATGGATGAGATGAAACAAGATTTGGATACTATACTGAGACAGCATGCGGTTGGGACAGACGAACCAGCATCGATCGACGGTATCCTACGACTATCGATCGACACTGAAGCCAACAGACATAAGACAGCAGCATAAGCATAATTGGAAGATAGGTTCGATGAGATCGTTTTTTCTCAGAGCCTAATGAAGGAAGATATTTCTCAACAGTTGGAAGATATATCAGAGACTACAATTGCCAAACTTAGAATGCTACAGCGCAGTACTGAGAATCTACAAAGAAGAATACATTCAATGGAGGTTGCTAAAGAGGTTATAAAGAATGAAAAAGACATAAGAGATGAAGCAATGAGGAGCTTCAGTTGTACATGGTTTCAGAAGAGTAGAGAAGATGTAGACACTTGTTTTCCAAGTGTTGATCCACCTCCATGCTAGTCAGAAAGTTCAAACGTAGAGCTTAAGACTATAAACAAGCGCTGAGTGGGAGGCAACCCATTGTTAGTAAGTTTTAGTTAGTTTTTGATTATATTAGTCTAATTTCGGATTTTATTTTATTATTGTAAGTTTTCAAAAAAAAAAACACTGAGAAAGATAGTCTGCACAGAGCATCGACCAACACTTGATCATTGTCGATCAACGGAGTAACCCTAGTATCGATCGATCACCACTTAACTGTGTTGATCGACGGTCACCATTCTTAGAAGGTTGTTTGCAGAGATTACTAGAGATACCAAAGTGGATCATCCTGCCACTATAACACACTTGCTTAGAAAGTTTAAAAGAACCGAAGCTGATTTCCAACACTAATCCTGACATTATTTACTTGCTTTGAGGCTTGATATACACTGGATCGGATTCCTTTTGCAAGTCTATAGGTACAAGTCATTGCACCTTTGGTTTCCTTCTCTCTCTCTCTTTGGCATCTGCTTAAAAGCTTAAATGATTGAGATGACTTTCCGGGATGCAGAGGGGTAGGTACATTACCAATGACCCCACTATTATAATTCAGAGGAATGATCACACATTTTTGGAAGCGAGGGGTAGGTAAATTACCAATGACCCCACTATTCGCCTACAACTTTGCCCCCCCCCCCCAAAAAAAAGAGGAGAAAATCGAAAATAAGATGGCATCATTGTCCATTTAGTTTGAGTGTTGGGAAAACTCAACCACACAAAGACAAGAAAATAGTTTGATTCGGTATCAGTAAAATCAAACACACACAAACTCGTGACAAACTCTCGGGCACACTCGTTGTCGTAAGTTAGAAAGTATGAAAGTTTGTAGAATTATGGGGAACAGAAGAAGAACACGGAAAACATAGAAGATGGACACAAGTTATTGTTTACCCAGAGTTCTCCTAGAATGGCTACGTCTCGGGGGTCTAGCATGGAGGCAATTCCACTATAATCTTAAGAACAAAGATATAGAACCTCTCTCTCTCTCTCATTACCAAATCTTACAACCCAAGCTAAGTCATAGGAATATTTCCATAAACCTATTAGGAATATTTCCATAAACCTATTAGGAATATTTCTAAAATATATTCAACTTCCATAACTCCATAAAAGTAAATTTTTTCAGGATCCTATCACATTTAAATGCCATAAATGTGATATTCCATTTTTCCTAATATGACAACCTTGTTTTGGTTTAAGTTATGCGATCTTGTTTGATTTCCATCACCAAATCCTGACGAAGTCCCTGATGGATTCTCTGACGTAGTCTCTGACATAGTCTCTGATATATCCTAACATTGAGATCCAAAAAGATTCAGAGAGTAGAGAAAGGAGGGAAGAAAATGATCAGAGAAGACTTTGTGTCTGGTTGTTCAGATACTTGCACAGATAAGAGTCCATGTGTCCTTTGATGGATACTCCCAAGGTAAAGCATGCACTTTTATTTTATGCAAAGAAATGAAATCAGTAGAGGGGTGAGTCAAGCTAGTATTTGCTAGTTGTTGGTAGAATGTATTTGGTTGTTATACTAGGATAGGGTACATAAAGTTTCTTTGTGATTGACTTGATAGGATGAGGTTGCAACAAAATAGGGTGACAGTTATACTTAGACATTATGTGAGTCTCCGCTTCTCAAAACCTTTTTCACAGAGTTTGTTTGCTTGAGGACAAACAAAAGGTTAAGTCTGAGAGAGTTGATATAGCTTATTTATTACTAGTTTTAGGTCATGTTATAGGCTCTACTTAGGATCTATTATGTGTGTCTAGGCTATGTTTTAGAGTATTTACAGGTGCATGAATGTTTTGGAGATATATGAGATACTTGGAGCTTTTGGAGCATTTAGAGGAGAAGAATCCATAGTTGGTCATTTAAGGAGTCAGAGAAGCCATCGATCGACGACAAATACTTGGAGTCGACCAATGATTAAAGATCAAGGTTGATCGATTCAGCACACTTGCCATCGATCGACGTCCAACTCGCAGATATCATATTTTAAGCCCAAGTCAGAATGATGAAAATACCCTAGATGAGTTTTGACATAAGTTTAGGGTATTATATTTATGTCTTAAGGAGAGACAGAGAAAATGGGAGAAATGAATTGCATTATTCTATTAGTATATATATTCTATTAGGGTTATGAGAGAAAGGAGGAACTCCTTCACAGTCCTCCTGGAACTCCTTTGTTTTTTATTTAATTTATATTCTATATCTATTTCATCTATGATTTGTGTGACAAATATCATGTTTGAGTAGTTATCAAACTAGATTTAGGGCTGAATGATAGCAATCATGGATTAGCCCAAAAGTAGGATTGCTAGGTTAAGTTAATATCCATCAATTGAGTTGTGCTTAATGATTGCATTCTAGAGTAGCTAACTAGAATCTCAAAGATAGGACATGGACAACTACGGGAGTAGGTTTTGTGCTAGAATAGACTTTATTGAACTAGGCTGTTAGGCGCATGCGAGAGCTTGTCTAATAAGTCTAGTGGACTTATCAAATCTCGTCCCACATTTCCTTCTGATTTCACCGTCGATCGACATCAGACCTTAGTCGTTGATTGATAGTCTTTCCTTTTACTCGCATACGAGAGTTAGAGTTAAAAAGGTCAGAATAATTAATATTTGAGTTCTAGTATATTTACATTTCCATCCTCCCTATTCTGTATAATCCAATTGGCTTGATACCCAAGATCTAGCATATTTACATTTACATCTAGTTAATTATTAGCATATTTACATATTTGCATTGTTAGTATATTTTCACTTTTTCATTAGAAGCATATTTCCATATTGCATCTCACCTCTTGATAAGGAATATTTCCTTAATTGGTAGTTCACCTCAGATATATATATATATATATATATATATATATATATAGCTTAGTCTTTAGAAATAAGAAATCTATTATGTGTCATTGCTCTATGTGGATTTGATCCCTAAGTACTACATTTGATCTCTTTTGGCAAGAGCATTGTTTTGTGTGTTTAGATTAGGTTAATTTGATAGTTAATTGTTTAGGATATTTATATCATGTTAGAACAATAAACACACCGCATGTCAAAGATCCCACAGTAGAAGAAGACTTGATTTCGCGATTCCATTGGATAGGCCCGCCAACGCACAAAAAACCCCGTCGGTTCATAATCTTGACGAGATAACTCCTGTAGAAACGTGCCAATTCGCATAAAATCTTCCACCTCCTGACAGGGAACCAAAGAGAATGAAGTCGAGCGTATCAAATTGGAAATTTGCGATCAGTTTGATCACTCGGAGGAAGACACTGACGTGCATCCAAGAAGGACGCAAAGCCGATCCACTCAGCAAAACTTGTCATTTGAAAAAACATGACCAAGAAAAAGGAAAATATATTTTGGGTGGAACAAGACGAGCTGACCGAGGAACATGCGTGGATCACTCGCAGCAAATGCCGACAAGGTCAGAAAACGGCTAACGGTGATCTCGATGAGATACACAATCTCCGCAACTACATCGCAAAAACTGTTGCAGAGATGAAGGTGGTAAAATCGCAAATCCACCATGCTACCAGCGCTGCACCCGAGATCGACAAACTCCTTGAAGAAGCTAAGAAAACTTCGCTAACTGCTCGTATTACTGAGACGAATGTCTCAGATCAGGGAAAAGTCAGGATCCCCATGTACAATGGCACCAACGACCCAAAAGCGCATCTACATGTTTTTCAGCTCGTGATGGGAAGAGACAAATCAGAGAGAACAAAAGAGCCGATGGGTACTGCCTCCCCTTCATCGAGAATCTCCAGGAAGCAACACTCGAATGGTTTTCTCGCTTAAAGAGAACTCAATCAGAAGCTTCTGACAACTCTCCTCCAATTTTCTCAAGCAATATTCCATGTTCATGGATAGAGAAACCTCCGACGTTGATCTTTGGAGTCTGTCTCAAAGACAAGACAAACCTCTGCTCGATTTCATGAACAGATTCAAGATAGTAATGTCAAGAGTCAGCGGAATCAGCAACAAGGTGGTGGTGGGAGCGTTGAGAAAAACGCTATCGTACAAGTCAAAATTCAGGAAGTGAATATCCCTCAAAAAACTGTGCACGTTCGTTGAGGAAGAGATGAAAGTCCTGTCGCAGAAACATAAGCCGCTGAAAGCATCTTCTAAGGACGTTGCGTCAGAGCAAAAATCGAAGAAGAAAACCTCTCGTAACGACAAGTACGTCCATCATGAGAGGGAGGATGTCATGGGACGCAAAACTACGCCATTAACTCTGAACAAGGAAGAACCTCGAGAAACACTTGGACCCAAAACACCTCGTACGATGAGAACACCTTCTATAAGTTCCACCAGACCAGAGGTCACTCCACCACGAACTGAAAAGTTCTTGGTGCGAGGCTAACAACCAAACTACTAACCATAGAAATCTCCAAGGTGACAAGCATAGTGGATCTCATTCGAGATACCGCTCGCCTGCCAAAAACTGATAAATCTCCGCCACCATAGAACGCCCCTCAAGGGAATCAGTTGGGCGAAAAACGCGGATTAGGCAAGACAACAGGGGGAACAACATCAATCATCGCAGAGTAAACATGTTCATCAGAGGATCACAATACTGCCATGATACAGTCTCGCCCATTAAGTCTTACCAGCAAAAAGTCGAATCGAGTACGAGCTGCCTGAGCTGGTTTCCATCCCTAGACGTCCCGAACGACACAATCACATTTGAGGAAGACAAAACTGTCGGAACCGACAAACCTCATTGCGATCCAATCATCATCGACCTCATGATTAGAGATCTCAAATTCGCCAAAATCCTTGTGGACACGGGAAGCACCATTTGTCATCTTCTGCAAAACCATCCAAAGGATGAACATCAACCTAGGCGAAGTCATACCAACACCAAAATCGTTAACTAGTTTTTCAGGCGTAACGTCAATGACCCTCAAATCAGTTAAACTCCCAGTCATGGCGAAAGAAGTCACAAAGATCGATCGTCGACTTTGCGGTCGTCGACAACCCAGCCATCTATAACATGATTATGGGGACGCCTTAGATAAACCCCATGAATGCAGTCCCATCGACCTATCACCTAGGCATCAAATTTCCGACTCCCAACAGAATCACTGCAATTTGAGGATGCCAGAAACAGTCGTGGCTCTGCTTCCTGGCTGAACACAAACTGTGACAAATTACCACTACCTCTATGGTCAAACCAAAACGTGCGAAGACAACTCAGCTCTCGTCTGAAAACTCTTCGAAAAAGATGATCCAGAATCATCTACTCAAGCAACGATTGCGAAAGTGGAAAGCAATCAAACTTCCAAGCCCAACGCTCTAAATAACCCAGAAAACTCAACTCCAGAAAAAGCCGTCGATCCAGTAACAAGCCACTACGGTTAAGACGAACGACGCAACAGCGCCAACCGAGTAAACACTCAAGGCAACAATTTGAACTAAGAGACGGTTTGATCCTCTAAAGGGGTACGTAGGCAACTTTTTGCAAGACATTCAGCTGCCCCCCTCTTAAAAAGGGGGGAGTGGGTATATATACGTTTACTTGTATACTCCCACATTAAAAAAATAATATATATATATATATATACCTTTTGTTGTACTCATTCTTTTAAAAAAAAAAATTGATAATAAGAAAACGCAATATGACATATAGATCTCGCAAATCTCTTTTATCGCAAAATACTTAATCTTGCAAACTTACTTGAGGCAAATATAGCAATCCACTATCTGATTCGCCCAAGTAAAAACAAGCGACAATCATACAAAAAATCTAAGTCCTAACAACCAAGCGGTTAGCGGAAAAATCAAACTCATAATCGACCAACCGAATGTTGAAAGCTTCACAAAAGCACTCCTTGGTCGGAATAAACCCTCCTAGAACTAACAAACATCTCCAAAACCCGCAAACATTTTGTACAGAAAAGCAGTACGCGAAAGACAGCTTCTAAAAACAAGAAAAGCACATTCGCATAAAATTCACAAACTAAAACATTTTCTGGTCGCAAGGTCGAACAAGACTTCCGACCAAAACACAAAATAAACTCTGTAAACATGTTTTCTCAAATAGAAAATCACTTTCACACGAAGGAAAATATATTTTTGGAAAAAGCGAGACCTCGCGAATTTTTTAAAAAATTATTCCAAACTCGAACTTCTAAAACAGTCCCCACGCGACTATAAATTGACAACTAACTTAAGTTAGAACAGACAAGTGTTTGCTCTTGCATCACGTTCGTCGACTGGCTCCAGACGACAAATCAACCATTCTCAAATGAACGCTTAGCCTGACCTCCTCCTCTCATGGAACTGGTCCTCAAACATCCCACACAAGGATAAGGGCACTATAGAAATCCAAAATTTTGGTCAGTACTTATGAGACTTTTAAATTGTCTTTGGGAAGATATTCGATTCCTGAGCAATGCAAATCACATAAACCGATAACTCTTCGCAGATTTCAATATCAGAACAGAATCAGGTTGAAATCGCAAACGATTCAAGTAAGCCGGAATCGACCCTGCATACTCTAAGACATGAAAATAGACCTAGGTTTTATCCTAAGTCTACTCTAAGCTCTCAAAGTCATAGTATCATAGATACAATATACAAAACTTTATCTCTTTGTCAATACTTAAACGTTTATAAAACGTCCTCGGGTTCCGACCTTTGAAAATCTTCATCCTAATTCAACTCTAAGTATCACGATCCGCTAAAGCAAAAGAAATGGGGAACCTCCTCACACTCCCTCGCTCTCGTTAACTCTTTATCTATAAAAAGTAAGGCTACAAAACATAATTTATTTAAAGGCCCAAGGGGCGTCCAATACAAACCGATACATAAAACATAAACAACGTAATAGGGGAACACGCTCCCCTTGAATATAAACGCCCATCACGGGTCAAACTCAAAGTTCCCAGACATCTAACAACCAAATGCACCCACGGACTGGTCCACCTTGCCATCCTAGCCCAGGATATCAGCTCTAACTTCCTCTGAATCAGGAGAGACGGGAATAAGAGCCAAGTGCTCCTAAATCCTTTCCTCGATCGGAGGAATCACCGACTCTGTTTTTGCATACCTGTCCATATATCCTGACATCTTATCCATGTCGGTGTGATAAGTATAGTCAGCGGCATGAGTCTGCCACAAAGCACCAACTGAGCTTTGGCACTCGGGATAATCACCAAAGCACTTATGGGCCTCCTTCGACTCTCCAAAATTGGTTGCGGACTGTACAAAGCAATTTTTTACGACCGCAGCCACCTCTCGCTTTCCTTTCCTTTCCGCACGACAAAGTTCGGACGCATGCCTCAAAGACAAATCATTGTCGTGAGTGTTGCGCCCTTCGGCCTCGCCTCACAAGCGAGCAACCTCCTTCTCGACCGTCTCGGCCTTAAATTGAAAGGTCCGCGCCTCAAGCAACTCGCCTTGTGAGCCTCATCCATCATATGCAGACCCTGCAAAATGTTTAAAAATTATAAGGAAGCTTGGCAATGAAACTAACCAAGTATGAAAACTAACCCCTATGCACAACCGAGAAGCTTCCCCGAACCTCTCCGATCTGGCTGTCTCATCGCTGTCTGGAGGGTGAGACAGAGGAATGCCGCACGAGGCAAGAAAATCGTCAAGATCATTTTCTCCAAATGTGAACTCCAACGTTGGAGCTTGACTGGTACCAATCCCATCACCGGGAAGAATGTTTTGATACCATTCATCTGCAGGCAGATCCAGCTCATCCACGGCAGCATTGTCTTTCTCAACGGCATCTTCTTTGTTCCTAGGAGACATATTACTCTCACTGACTGCGGCAATTTCATAAGGAACAAATTCATCCATGGTTGGATCTAAGTCTGATTCCACAAACGTGTGAGGCCGAGCTTGATATTGGTAATACGCTACCGTCAAACAAACCCGTTTCGGAGAGAAGTAAACCCAGTAAAATGGGTCGCCTCAGAGAAGATCCCTAACGGCACGCATATGTTCAGGATGCAAAGGAATGGGATTGTAAATTGTGAAAAAAAACAAGTGCACGGTTAGATACTGAGAAGGCAAATAAACACCAAGATATACGACCAAGATACCCTTTTGACTTCATCTGCTATTGAAAGTTTGAAGGCACCCTTCCACAACGAAGGCACTATCTACACGTATGAAAAAATAGTAGTCCTGCCAACCGTGGAAATTGGAATCAATCGCCTTGATTATCATCATAGAAGCCTCGGCTTGAGACCATATATAAGCCCTTTTGCACATTGCGGATAAAGTAAAGCCTCAAGATAATCAGCATCAAGACTCAGAACCAGGATGCCAATAAGGTGCTACAAGCCGCCGCGAGAAAGTTGGCTTATCGACAACCGATATTGTAGTAACCCTTCCGAAGGGGTAACATGGTCGAGATCACAAAAAATTGGAATTTCAAGCTAAGCTTTTGGGAATCAAAGCATTTGGAGGAATGTTAAGTTTAAATCACAAAAAAACTTAACATGATTCGAAGAAAAATAGGACTTTGTTGAGCATCAACTTGGTGGTTGAATTGCAGGCGATAAAGATCGATCGAGAAGCTTTGAAGTACGAGGTGGTCGAAGAATTGATTTTGGGTAACCTTGAGTCGAATATGCTACTCGGCCATGGTTAGACAATGTGATATATTGATCAGAAGGACGTTATGGAAGGATCACACTTTTGGAAGCACGACGTTTTAGAAGCACGACATTTTCAAAGCACGACGTTTTCGTAAAAAATTCAAAACAGTGAAATATTATGTTGGAAACATAATAAGTCAGAAGCAGGACGGGAAATAAGCAGGACAGGAAGTAAGCACGATGGGAAAACCAGAAATTGGACGAAACCCCTAATTTTGGTATTATGGAATTTCTCGGGGAAACCGGAGGCTCGGGAAATATTTTCAGTCAAGTTCAGAATTCATTTAGAGAGTTTTTAAGGTCAGTTTTCTACCAATTTTGAAGGAGCGCCTAAGGAAGGTTATGTTCTGCTGAAGATCAGTCAAGTGAGGATCAGTTCAGTTGAAGGTCATTTCAGTCTAGGAGACACTTGAGAAGGTTAAGAAAAGGTTCGGATTGCAAAAGACGGATAAGGGGGGGGGAGTCAAGGCCACGTCCAACCAAAGAACTGTGAGTTATGATCAATTGTTTGTTAACTTGTTTTCATGCAGGTTCCCATTAATTGAAGTTAGATAATGGCAGGAGGCCGGGTCTAACTTAATAACGATTTGATTAGATAATAGTTAATGTTTATTAATCGTGATTGATTGAGTTGATAGCATGCTTAGTAATTGCTTGATAATAGTAGTTATCTAAGTAGCATGTTGATGATTAGTATTGCGATTAGATTGCTGGTTAGTTAGCGAATATAGAATGCTTAGATAGAATTACTAAGTTGTGGATAGATAGGTATTCTGGAATTAGTATTTAAACTAAGTTATGGAATATGTGTGATTGTGATAGTATTTTAGTATTAATCTTGTGGTTGCCATATAGCATAAGTGTCACCCGCCTTGCTAGGCATGTGTAGGAGTGATTAGTGTTTCCTCGAACTCGTACCTGGCGGGTTTAAGGTAATCCCTTATTCGCTGGATAGAAAACACTCAGAGAGACGGGGTCATGGCCTATAGCTGAGTGGTTGCACAACGAGGTAGTAACCGGCAGTGGCCCGAACGTACTGGAGCTGTCTCGCGGTGACCCGAACGTACTGTGGGCCGCGATCATCGTGTGACAACCAGCAGTGGCCCGAATGTACTGGGGCTGTCTCACGGTGACCCGAACATACTGTGGGCCGTGTTCGGTTTAAAGTTTCTTCTTATGGCCTTTGTGGTAGGGAGATAGGATATTGCCAAGGATGAGGAGGAACACTAAGTCACCAAGGCCTTATATATATATATATATAGTGTAGAGGATTGTTAAACCCTAGAATGAGTCGAGTTTGAGTATAGGTGGTTAGCAAGTATTTTAGCGGTTATCTTTTAGTATCGTTAATTATCTTGCTATTATTTTCCTGCTGCATATTTCTTATATTGCTTATCTTATATGAATGCATAAAACTTTGTTAATTTATTATTAGGTGAACCTATCGCTTTAGATTGTTTGGGATGGGATAGTGATAAGTTGTATTTGTTAGAGTGGGGATCATAGCTCGCTGAGTAATACTAGATTACTCCTCACTCATTGTTGTTTTCAGGTGACCAGTAGATAGAGTCAGCCTGTAGGAGTTGCGGGGAGTTAGGCTGGCTGGTGTAGTGTTTGCATTTTTTTGCTTAAAGACGTTTTTGGAATATTAGTATGTACTTTTACTCTTTCGGCTAGCCAGTACTTGTATAATAAGTTGTGTTTTGCGAACCATGTATGATAAATAAATGAATACTTTGTGTAAATGACTTGTTGTTACTGACATTAGCTTTTCCATCTAACAAAATGTTAGATTTTGGTACATGTGAAAAGCCTTATGCCTTTATTTAACGGGATGTGTTAGTAAATGAACTAGTCTCCCTTGCGGATTAAGTTCTGTGACCTTGACTGGATTGTCCCTAACCCGTCATGTAATACTTATGAACCTTGGTAGACAGTCAGTCCCTCGGTCAAGTTCTTGTTTGATTGTTGGCCGGTGGTTCAACCTATACCTAGAACAATTCGGGGGTGTTTCAGAGGTGGTATCAGAGATAAGTTTCGTCCATACGTGACACAAGTGTTTTTTTATTAATTTTATTGAGTCAAAGGTGTCGCAAAAAGATGCTTTAGGAAACCAGCCACTTCCTGTATTAAGTTTAATAGGAATAGGACTTACCCTTTTAATTATGTGTAAATGGCTAATCGCGGGACTGGTGATGATGGGCGAGATCGGATATGGGGAGAGGGTAGGGTTTCGACAGGGAGAGAAGTGGGCTACAGATCAGACCGGGATAATGGATATGGCGCCAGTGATATGTTTGGATACGATAGGAGCCTTCTTCAGAGGACAAGATCATTTTCTGGGTACGGTAACAGGACTAGAGTTACCCGGGAAGACAGTTTGTCGAGCATTAGTCCAAGTCATCATCAAGATCAGAGATATCAACATGACCAATCCGCTCAATCAAACCCAAGGACAGATCAGAACCGTGCCACAGAAAGACCACAAGATCAAGATCAGGAAAATACCCTGAAGCTTTTACATTACGTGATGACCTGTGCACTTAGTAACCAGTCCACACGAACCCCAACCTCTGATGTTTCCAAGCTGTTAACTACCATAAAGAACATTGGATCCTACAAGTATGAGGGAGGATCAGATCCTATTAAAGCCGACAAGTGGATTTCAATGATGGAAAAGAATTTTGAAGCAATGGAGTGTCCAGAGGAACATAAGAAGAGGATCAATGTGTACTACTACGAAGGTGACACAACAGGATGGTGGGACAGCATAAACATGCAGCGTGGACTTACTATCACATCTTGGGAGTCTTTCAAGAGAGAATTTGAGATGAAGTACTTTTCTCCATAGGCGAAGCATCGTTTGGAGCGTCAGTTTATGAACCTAGTTCAAGGAGATAGGTCGGTAAGGAATTATGAATTTGAATTCACCAGATTGAGGCGACACGTTTTTGATGGGCGTAAATATGAAGGAACCATGATCTATAACTTCATCTACGGATTAAAACCGGAGCTTGGAAGTCGACTTGCTGGAAGTAACTTCTATAGCTTATCTGACATGGTAGAAAAGGCTGTGAATGTTGAGACTGGAGTTGAGGCTGAAAGGAAGGCTACACATAATTTTGGAGGACACATGACATGGTGTGTTGTTTATTCGTCGTACTCGAGGTAGGCTGGGGTGTAATTATTATCTTCATGGCAGGTGTTGGTCGGTTCTGGGGTTAGGCCGTTGATCGATAACAAAGGGTGGGTGTCGACAGATTGCTGAACAGCAAACGTGTCGATCGATTCTATGGGTTGGGTGTCGATCGATGCTCCATCTTCAGGCTCCTCGTTGAACTCATAATTGCAGAAGCATATTGCCACAAGTTATGCATCATTACACAACTCAATCAGAGTAGCCTTGCTCTTATTTTTGACAGGTTCATAGAAAATGTTTTGATCAATTAGGGATAGATACAACCTGTTTTGCTTCATATCCCAGATGACTCCCACTGTAGCCATAAATGCTCTCTCAAGTAGTAATGAAGAGTTCCAATCAATATGGATGTCCTTCACATGGAAGTCTACTGAGACTAGGTCGTTGTTGAGTTACACTAGAACATCTTTTACTATCTCTCCTGAGTTCACTTTTGAGCAGTCTACAAATATGAAAGAATCATTGGAGGGTTCCACTTTCAGGTTAAGCTCCTCTGCCATAGTTTTTGGCATGATGCTTACTGATGATCCAGTATCACAGAGGGCACTGGGTATTCGTTGTCTTTGATCAAACATGGCACCGCAAACTTCCCAATGTCACTTTTCTTCTTCAGACAAATCCTATGTTTCATCCTTTCTCTAAGATGATTGAATGTGATCTCTATATCCTCTTTTGTCTCCCTTGATTCCCTGAAAAACATCCACAACTTGTGTGTATAGTAAGCTTCATCAAAAGGGATGTTTAAAGAATTTTGGAGACTCTTTTAACAAAGTTATCCATTTTTTTTTCATTGGCTCCTCTGCGTTAATGTTTGGGGATCTTTTGCTTCCTCTTGGAATGGCCTTCATCTTCTCTATCAAAATCAATGGCTTAAGATGTGTCAGTATTTTGTGTTGAATCTGTCTTGGTTGGACGCACAATCAAACTGGCATTGATGCTTGGTAATCAAACCGGCGTCTTCATCTGTTGATTGACGTTGAATGGGGTGCGTCGATTGACGCTGAATGGGATGTGTCGATTGATGCTTCTATCTCTATGTCGGTCAATTTTTTTGTGTCTGTATTGATCGACGTTGGTCAATTCACACTAAGCTACTGATGCTGTAGGAGCTGTTGTCGATCGATGCTCATTACTTGGTGTTGATCGACAGTAATGTGAATTGTCGAATGGCATAAAACTTTTCACACGAAAATCTCTTTCTTGGAGCTTTCTCTCTTAACCTCTTGCCAAAAATCATCATCCATCAAAGCGTTGACGTGGTGCTTCTGTCCAGCCTCCTTGATTCTTTAACCTGTTGCATTACACAGATGACCCTCGAGGTCATGCAGGTCTCCATTCTCATCTCTAATCAAGATCAAAGTTGCAACTATCTGAACTCGTCTACTTATGTCGATCGATGCGGGTGGGTTGATGTCGATCAATGCTAAGTTATCAATGTCGGTCGACGGTGGAGTTTGGATGATGGTCGATACGGTCCATGAAGAAGTGTCGGTCGACGCAGTACTAGTGTTGTCGATCGATGCTTGTCATCTTTCTTTGCGGATTGGGCGTTCAAGTCTGTCAGGGTCAGAGGATAATGCTAGTTCTTGTCCTTTATTGCTCATGGTTCTTCTTTGTGTGTACCTGAAAACGAAGAAAAGAAAAATTATTAGTAACTTAAAATTAGTAACAAACCTAGACTAAATCCTAGAAATTAAATCTAATGGCGATCAATGCTCCCCGGATACGGCGCTAAATTTAACTATAATCTTAACACACACAATAATACTCTTGCCAAGAGAGATCATGTGTAGTACTTAGGGATCGAATCCACAGAGAGCAAAGGCACACAATAGATTTCTTATTTCTAAAGACTAAGCTAGGTAAATATATATATTGGTGGTTAACAATCAATTTAAGGAAAAATTTCTTGTCAAGAAGTAGGATGCAATATGGAAATATGCTACTAATGCAAATATGAAAATACTATATTAATTAACTAGATGTAAATGTGAATGTAAATATGCTAGATCTAGGGTTTCAAGCTAAATGAATTATAGGGGATATGAAGCATGAAAATTCAAATATACTAGAACACAAATGTTAACTATTCTGACTCTTTTAACTCCAACTCTCGTATGCGAACAAAAGGAAAGACCATCGATCGACGGCTAAGGTTTGGTGTCGATCGATAGTGAAATCAGAAGGAAGTATGTGCGAGATTTGATAAGTCTACCAGACTTATTAGACCAGCTCTCGCATGCACCTAACAGCCTAGTTCAACAAAATCTATTCTGGCACAGAACCTACTCTCGTAGTTGTCCATGTTCTATCATCGAGATCCTAGTTAGCTGCTTTAGAATGCAAGCAGTAAGCACAACTCATTTGATGGATATTAACTTAACCTAGCAATCCTATTTTTGGACTAATCCATGATTGTTATCATTCAACCCTAAATCTAATTTCTAACTACTCAAACAAGATCTTTGTCACAGAAATTTGTCACATGAATCATAGATAAAATAAATATAAAATATAAAATAGATTAAAACCAAAGGAGTTCCAGGAGGACTATGAAGGAGTCTCTCCTTTCTCTCCTAACCCTAATACAAAATGAATATAACTAAAATGATGTGTAAAACTTGTCTCTCCCTTGTTCTCTGTCTTTCTCAAGACATAAATATAAAACCCTAATTTTAGGTCAAAACTCGTCCAGAGTATTTTCGTCATTCTGACTTGGACTTTAATAGTCGGTTGTCATCAATCAATGGCAAGTGTGCTACATCGATCGATCTTGGGATTTAATCATCAGTCGATGCCAAGTGTATTCCATCGATCAATGGCTTTGTCGACTCCCTAGATGATCAGCTACGGATTCTTCTCCTCTAGATGCTTCAAAAGCTCCAAGTATCTCATATATCTCCAAAACATTATTGGACCTGTAAATACTCTAAAACATAGCTTAGAACACATAATAGACTCTAAATAAAGATTATAACATGGCCTAAAACTTGTAATAAATAGGCTATATCAACACACCAAATCCAACCAAGGAGAGAAGAAAAACTACAATAATAGTCAAAGGTTTATAAAAGGTAAACGAGAAGCAATTGGAGGCCAAGCCAGTTATCAGGGTAACTCCAACGTATGTTATATATGTGGACAACCGGGCACATTTCAAGGTTTTGTCCCACAATCAACGAAGTAACCATCAAGTTTTTTTCATCATCTGGGATGCCAAATGTCTTTTGTTTCTCCTGCGGTAAGAAGGGCCATTTTGGTACAGCATGTTCAGTGAACAAACCGGACCATGTGACCCCTCTCGCGATCCGAGCTCCTCCTAGCCGTCCAACAATTGAGCCAGCACCAAAGAAGAAAATTTAGGAGGTAGAGTTTATGCCTTAAGTGTAGAAAACCTTGATAGTGCAGGACCGTCTAAGGGTACCATCACAGGTATTGTGGGCGCTTAACCTCTTTTTTGCTTGGATTTTGGTTGTTGAGAATATAGTTAGTATTTTGGTTAGGTATAGATCGATTAATTGCTAGGTTAGTATTTTAGTTAGTAATTTAGAAATAATGAGTCTGAGTCATAGTTAGTATTTGTATTGATATTGTTATTGAGATACTGTGGTAGGAACTTTACATGTTGTTGGTAAACCCCACACATGTATTGTTCGACTCGGGGGAAACATATAGTTTTGTGACTCCCGATGTAACTGCCCAGTTTGTGGACTGTTTTGTTGTTGGCAAGATAAACATGGAAGTCCTGGCCCCCGCATACCGAACCCTTCAAGCACATCAGTATATCAAGAATGTTCCATTTGTTATTAAGGAGAAAGAATTTGTGGCAGAATTGTTGGTCATGCCTTTGGAAGGGTACGAGGTGATCCTTGGAAAGGATTAGTCGTTGGGCTATGGAATTCAGATTGGTTTTGGAAAAGAAAGGTGGTTGTCTGAAAGAAAGAAACCTCTCATCATTTAAGAATTCAAGGACGAATTCTATTAAGGAGGGGAGAGAATGTAGTAACCCTTCTGAAGGGGTAAAATGGTCGAGATTAAAAAAAATGGAATTTCAAGCTAAGCTTTTGGGAATCAAAGTATTTGGAGAAATGTTAAGTTTCCGTCACAAAAAAATTAACATGATTCGAAGAAAAATAAGACTTTAGTCGAGCATCAACTTGGTGGTCAAATTGCGGGCGATAAAGATCGATCGAGAAGCTATGAAGAATGAGGTGGTCAAAAATTGATCGTGGGTAACCATGAGTCAAATATGCCACTCAAACGTGGTTAGAAAATGTGATAGATTGATCAAAAGGACGATATGGAAGGATCACGTTTTTGGAAGCATGACGTTTTAGAAGCACGACGTTTCTGAAGCACGATATTTTCGTAAAAACTTCATATCAGTGAAATATTATGTTGAAAACATAATAATATGGAACCAAGACAAGAAGTCAGCACGACGAGAAAACCCGAAATTAGACGAAAACCCTAATTTTGGTATTATTGAATTTTTCGGGGAAGCCGGAGGCTTGGGAAATATTTTCCCTCAAGTTCAGAATTCATTTGGAGTTTTTAAAAGTATCCAACTCATCAGAACGGGCCTAAAAAAATATTTGGGAGTGATCGCGGCTCAAAAGAACTGAGAAGCTTGAGGTGTCTCTCTGCATGTGATCATAACTGGGTGTCAGCCATCTATCAAGCTCTCTGTCTACACAAGCATGAGGTGTCGCCGCGCATGGAAGCATAACATGCAGCTTGACATGCAGAAGCACAAGATGTCGCTGTACCTGCAACCGAAGCATGATGATCGACATGTGGGCAATGTGGTGTGGCCTTTCATGCCGCCAAGACGTGTATCAGACATCTGGAGGACGTGGTGTCACCTTGCATGTCATCATGGTCATGCATCCAGTCATGTGGAGCATGAGGTGCCGCCGTGCATGCGTCCGGATCCATGCGAAGCGACACACGGGCTGCCACCAACCTGAATATAATTGGTTGATGCTTCCTATAAGTACCCCACAACCTCAGCTCATTTCAACACATACAGACCAGTTCAAAGTAATTTAAAACGTGAGAAAAAAGTAGAAAAATAAAGCAAGAGTTTCCTTCTTTTTTTTAGAGTTTTAGAGAGTTTTTGAGGTCAGTTTTTCTACCGATTTTGAAGCAACACCTAAGGAAGGTTTTGTTCTGCTGAAGATCAGTCAAGTGAGGATCAGTTCAGTTAAAGGTCAGTTCCGTCGAGGAGACACTTGAGAAGGTTAAGAAAGTGTTCGGATCGTAAAAGACTGATAGGGGGGGTCAAGGCCATGTCCAACCAAAGAACTGTGAGTTATGATCAATTGTTTGTTAACTTATTTTCATGCAGGTTCCCATTACTTGAAGTTAGGTAATGGCAGGAGGCTGGGTCTAACTTAATAACGGTTTGATTAGATAATAGTTGAGGTTTATTAATCTTGATTGATTGAGTTGATAGCATGCTTAGTAATTGCTTGATAGTAGTAGTTATCTAAGTAGCATGATGATGGTTAGTATTGCGATTAGGTTGATGGTTAGTTAGCGAATGTATAATTCTTAGATAGAATTGCTAAGTTGTGGATAAGTAGGTATTCTGGAAAAACTAAGTTATGGAATATGTGTGATTGTGATAGTGGTTTAGTATTAGTCTTGTAGTTGCCATATAGCATAAGCGTAACCCGCCTTGCTAGGCATGTGTAGGAGTGATTAGTGTTTCCTCAAACTTGTACCTAGCAGGTTTAAGGTATTCACTTATTCGCTGGATAGAAAACACTCATAGACACGGGGTCATGGCCTATGGCTGAGTGGTTTCACGACGAGGTAGTAACCAGCAGTGGCCCGAACGTAGGGGCTGCCTCGCGGTGACCCATACGTACTGTGGGCCGTGATCGTCGTGTGACAACCGGCAGTGGCCCGAAAATACTAGGGTTGTCGCACGGTGATCCGAACATAATGTGGGCCGTGTTCGGTTTAAAGTTCCTTCTTCTGGCCTTTGTGGTAGGGAGATAGGATATTGTTGAGGATGAGGAGGAACACTAAGTCACCAAGGCCTTATATATATATATATATAGTGTAGAGGATTGTTAAACCCTAGAATGAGTCGAGTTTGAGTATAGGTGGTTAGCAAGTATTTTAGCAATTATCTTTTAGTATCGTTAAGTATCTTGCTATTATTTTCCTGCTGCATATTTTTGATATTGCTTATATTATATGAATGCATAGAAATTTGATAATTTATTATTAGGTGAACCTCTCGCTTTAGATTGTTTGGGGTGGGATAGCGAGAAGTTGTATTTGTTAGATTGGGGATCATAGCTCGCTGAGTAATACTAGATTACTCACTCCTCACTCGTTGTTTTTTCAGGTGACCAGTAGATTGAGTCAGCCTGTAGGAGTTGCGGGAAGTTAGGCCGGCTGGTGTAGTGTTTACATCTTTTTGCTTAAAATGTTTTTGTAATATAAGTATGTACATTTACTATTTCGGCTAGCCAGTACTTGTATAATAAGTTCTGTTTTGCAAACCATGTATGATAAATAAAGGAATGTTTCGTGTAAATGACTTGTTGTTACTGATATTAGCTTGTCCAGCTAACACAACGTTAGATTTGGTACGGGTTAAAAAGCCTTATGCATTTATATAACGGGACATGTTAGTGAATGAACTAGTCTCCGTTGCGGATTAAGTTATGTGACCTTGACTGGATTGTCCTAACCCGTCATGTAATGCTTCTGAACCTTGGTAGACAGTCGGTTTGTCGGTCATGTTCTTGTTTGATTGTTGGCTGGTGGTTTGACCTATACCTAGAATGGTTCAGGGGTGTTAAAGATAGGGTGCCAAAAACTGAACTATGATCTCTGGGATAGGAAACAACAGGCGACAGCGCAAAAGATGCTCCTCATAACACGTAAAGTAACCATGAGGTGGAGCGTCAACACTTTCCATGTGCCTTAGAATCTGAAACACTACCTCCTCCGAGACTCGGCAAAAATGCCAAACAGTGTTAAGGAAGGGGTAGGTGCTTTGGCTTGGTCCATCAACAATTGCTTTAATGCGAGGTCTCGACAAGCACCACGACTCTGATGGAGGCGATTCCATATTGCAGGTGACACGCCAGTACTCGGCGACTTCTTTGGGGTCAAGAGAGTGCGGTAAAACGCGACCTTTGAAACAATTTCGTCTCCCCTAACATGTATACTCTTGTAATCGAAAGAAAAGGGTAGGGCCTCTACAGACACTTTCTTTCTTGGAGACATGATGCAAACAACAAAAGAAAAAAGAGAGAGAGAAGATTTCTACCTTAAGAATATCTCTCGTGGGAGTGAGCAAGTACAGAATTTAAAAAACTTACTCCACATATTTATAGAATAAGAAAACTCTATAGCTTTCATTGAAAATTGACTTGCCTTAGGCCCTCCAGTCATTAAATCCGCCTAACTTTCCTGAAATGCCTAACACCTCACAAGAACACTGTAACCATTTTAGCGAGCTCAAGGAATAATTGTTGGGGTCAAAATTGATCACGACGAAATTAATGTCTGGAAATTACCGCAGACAAGTTTTTTTGTTAATTAAATGAACGCAAGAGATAAAAAAAATTATGATTCGTAAAACAGAAAGTTCTCGAGAAAGATTACTCGATCTCTAGATGAATGGCTCCCAAAAATATGTTGTTCCCTAAACTTCTCATTGTCTCAAACGCTACCATAGAGTAAGGACGTCTCCTCGTCATGTCGTCGTGAATGACCACGACCATGCTTCATCCCACGTCGTCATAATGTGGACGCATGAACTCTCTCCTCCTCTCCCTGCCTTAGGGCGGGAATGCCGAGCTCCTCTCCTCCACACCATAAGGCAGGCACGGTCTCTCCCTCTCTCTCCCTGCCTTAGAAGGGGCACGCACGTCCATCCTCTCTCCCACCGCATGGCAGGCACGTCCCTCCTTCTTTCCTCCCCGCCACGAGGCGGGCACAGCGGCTCCTTTCCTCCCTGCTACGAGGCAGGCACACCATATCCCTTTCCTCCCCGCCACGAGGCTGGCACACTGTCATCGCCTCCTCCCCGTCATGAGGCGGGGACGCCTACGACTCGCCTTCCCGCCGCGAGGTGGGAACACGTCTCTGTTACTCCTCCCAGCCATAAAGCGGGCATGACACTTGCCCTCGTAGTCTCGACCGAACTGGTCTTTGTTTCGTCTCGATTAGATTTACCGTTGAAATTTTATGATAAAAACCCTGAAGACTTGTTTTCTTAAAAGTTCAAATCAATCGTATTAAAACGATAACGGTTAACTTAACACCATTGTTATCTCAATTGTACAATTGGTTTTCATTTCCTTACGAAACTAACGATACGAGAACCAGCATCGTACGAAAAGTTATTTCTCCGAAAGAAATCGTAAAAACGCTTAAGTCAAAAAATAGTCCGAGAAGGTCTAAAATGCGGTAAAATCCCACTTGCAACTCTTGGAAAGAATAAGCCCAACTATAATGACGGTCAACTTGATTTTCGCAAAAAATAAATAGAAAAGAAGATAAATGTCAAGTTTCCAGGATAATCATGAAGATCTAGAAGATAAGGAAGAATTATGTTACGAGATAAACTTGAATCATAGGTAGAAAAGGAAAGACGACCAACCTTGGAGGCAGATATAAGAAGAGTCAAGGCACATAAATTTCCAGCAAACTTAGCACTTAGAGCAATTTAGACAATTTTTGTTTTTGTCATCGAGCTACGACTCAACTAGGTCTTAAGATTTTAGGTGGTTAGAACTAGGAAACTCGCCAACAACTCTGGCTGGCGAAGCTCTTACATGTTGTAACACTCGTGTTCAGATTCAGAATAAGATCTTTCTTGCTTTCTTCTTTACTTCAATTTACTTTTACTTCGTTGTTTACGTATATTGATCACTTGACGTTTGGTTTAGCAAAAATCCGAGACCTCAGAAAAAGTTAGTGTTTTCTAAGTGCAAATAGTGGGCTAGTATCTCTTCCCAGGTTAGAAGGGGTACAACGAAGAATGAAGTCAATTTTTCTCCATTTACGGATATCAGTTGTGCGAATTTCAGTTTTCACACATGCACATCTTCATACGTAGTTCTAAAAAGAAAAAAATAATCAGGCAATGTTCTGAAGAACTTCTTGTAAGTTAATGCTTTGCGTTCGATAGACAAGAAATACTCTATACATAAACTGTAGGGCTTTTTTTTCTTAAATTAGCTTAGTGATGTTTTGTAAAAAAATTTCTGATAAAATGTTTTGTCAACTTAGAAACCTATATTAAATAAAATGTTTAATTAATCAAACGGAATATTTAACTGATTGCTTCTTTTAAATGAGTTCTAAATAGGGAATAGAGAACTGTGGTGATCTTTTAGTTTGTAGTAGTCTATATTAGAAAACTGAAAATGGTGAGGCAAGAAAACATGCATGTATGGAATTAGGCATTTGTCTCATGTGCTCAAGGGGCTATTCCTTTCTGACTACCAAACCAGCAACACGTTTCCCTTTTGTCAGGGCCCGTTTCTCGTTCCTCTTCGATCTCTTTGATTCGAGAGGAAATAAGTAATAAAATTAACCTTTTCAATTCCCTTAAATAGTCCATTTTAGTTTGTTTGTCACAAAAATATGATTTAAAGAAGAAAATGACCAAAATGTTTTTTTAAGCTAAAAAATATATTTATATGCATTTATACCCTTAGGGTTAACTAATTTGGACTTTAAGGTTTAGAGTAAAGGGGTGGGTTTGGGGTTAGGGTTTCAAATTTCAAAAAAAAAAAAAATCAAAATTTCAAAAAAAAGTCTTTTTTGATCATAATATTTTTTTAGGGCTATTTTTGTGACAAAAACTTAAAAAGACTATTTAAGAGAATTGTCCTTTCCAATATAGATTTAAAATGTGGGGTTTATTTATGAAATAACCAAAAAAAAAAGAAAATAATTTTGTAGAGAGATAGAAAGAGAAAATAGAAAAAGGGTGTAATTTTGGTTAGTTAGTGAATTATGATTTTCTTTTGTTTAGTGAGTGCAATTTCTATAAAACTAAAACCTGATGATTTTACAAACCGCAAAAAAATTTGAATCTATAATCTCGATTACCGTTAAATTTTAATGGTTCAAAACATCATATTCTTTCAAAACTCCTACTATATTAACGAAAATAGTGTTACAATTGGAACTCTTATTCAGTTTTTGGGTAGCTAGTGGCACGTGCGACAGTCTTTCTTAACATGACGACAACAAAACATTAAACTCAATGACCTTATCTCGACTCATCCAACACGACATGCGAGTTTAGGTAGTTCACTTCTATATGATTTTTTTTTAATTAGTTCACTTCTATATGATATTCGCTTATTTTGTTTGTTATATATTTTAAATTATCATAATTTGCTGAAACTGACCGAGTAAAACTATGGTTTAGTTCAGTTCAACACTTTTAAAGTTATCAATTTCTCTATTTTCTATATATGTATATAATAGAAAATAGAGAAATTTTATAACTTTAAAAGTGTTGAACTGAACCGTTGATTAGAGCTCAGAATTGAATAAATTTTGAAACCAAAAAAATCAGTTTGGTTGGTTTGATTTTATTTGGCTAGAAGTCGCATGCCTACTTCAAACTATAATACTCATGAGTCATGACAACTGACCGTCTCATCGTGTAGCGATTCTACCATTAAGAAATCAAAAACCCTAAAATGCTGGTAGTAGTGATATTTGAGTTAATATAAACATATATAATAAAGTATTAAACGAGGAAAAGAAAGTGGGGGAGAGACGAGAAACGCGTAGAGAAAGATGGTGACATGGCTATGGCCTAACCCCACATGCAAATCCCTCTTATCGTGCCATGTTGACGTTCTCTTTGGGTCCTACTTTGTCCCCTTCACCTTCAACATCCCTTCCTTTATTGTTGCCTCATTTCTTGTGTTCTCTTCTTTATTTTTATTTTATTAGTATCTAATCTATTAATTTATCTTTTATCATCTCCACAACACAATTCTCCAGCCAGTGTCTTTCCAGTCTCCTTCCTGTCAAAAGCCCTTTTAAATGTTAATTATTTATCATTTTTTTTATTTATTTTTTTTACTCATGTTTGGTTGTACCTCCACTGGTTAACTCAGTATCAAGTTAAAACTTTTCTGTAAATGAGAGTATTTAACTTTTCATTGTGATATGACTAGTCAATAGTTACATCATGCCCACGAGGAAAACGTGGACCAAAGGACACAAAGTAAGATTTACGAAAACTAACTTTTTGCATTATCCATAAAATAGTCCCGCTTACCACTTTACCAGAAAAGTGATATATTCTTTAGTTTTTTGCAGTTTCTTTTTTACCACCTTGGCGGTATCTTTTTGAGGATTCCGCCCTATCAAGTTTAATACGTTAACTATTAGAATCATCATAATTAAAACGTGAAAGCTAAAACTTTGTTTTATGGCAACTATCAGTGTCAGTTTTCTCTTGTAACTTGTTTTTCTTGATTTGTTCGTTTGTATTATTTCAAATACTAGGGTAATGGTAACTCTCAAGATCTTCTCTTACTTGCATTACCAAGTCAAAGTAAACCATATATATATATATATTAACTACTTATGGTAAAATATATAATCTGCTTAAGAAAATGTGTTCATTGGTTGTGTAATAATTTGATAGATCATAAAAGAGATTTGTCTTAGAGGAGCGCGTGCAATATCTTAGTTGAGATTGGAAAGTAATAAGTTTAGATTATATGAGGTTATTGTCCGATCTCACGTTTGTTTGGCCATGTGACGTGGCATTTCAGACCACCAGCCTCTATATAAATACGTACCCCCACCAAGTTTCTCAATCCCAAAACACATCCCAGAGTGCAATAAACACAAACTTTCTCTCTCTAACTCAACTTCTTTCTCCTGGTTTAGTTTTCTTCCTCTCCATAAAACTGAAACGAAAAAGAGAAACAAGAAAAGACATAACTATGGCTGTAGACTCTAACCTCTCGTCGCCGTTGGGACCTCCAGCGTGTGAAAAAGACGCAAAAGCCCTCCGTTTCATTGAGGAGATGACTCGAAATGCAGATACGGTTCAAGAAAACCTCCTAGCGGAGATTCTGAGACGCAACGCTGAGACTGAGTACCTCCGTCGCTTCAACCTTGGAGGTGCCACAGACCGTGATACCTTTAAATCAAAGCTTCCAATCATTACCTACGAAGATCTCCAGCCGGAGATCCAACGTATCGCTGACGGAGACCGATCTCCCATCTTATCCGCCCATCCCATCTCCGAGTTCCTAACCAGCTCCGGAACCTCAGCCGGAGAGAGGAAACTCATGCCGACAATTCAAGAAGAGCTCGACCGTCGCCAGCTTCTTTATAGTCTCCTCATGCCCGTCATGAATTTGTAAGTTTCTAACATTGATAAAACTTGGTCCTATAATGTAAGGTTAACAAAAAAATACTTACCGTAGCTCTCGGGTTACAAAACAGCTTGTCCAAATTCATTCTAATGTTTCTTTACAAAATAAATAAAAAAACAAATAAAAACTTTGTAGACTACATATTTGTTAATTGGCTTTCGTTGTTATTAGTTCAAGCGTTGACCATTTTATCTCCTTTCTTGAACAGGTATGTGCCAGGACTAGATAAAGGAAAGGGCTTGTACTTCCTGTTTGTTAAGTCTGAAACCAAGACACCGGGTGGGCTACCGGCTCGACCTGTCTTAACCAGCTACTACAAGAGTGATAAATTCAGGTCCCGACCATACGACCCTTACAACGTGTACACTAGTCCCAACGAAGCCATTCTCTGTCCCGACTCCTTCCAGAGCATGTACTCTCAGATGCTATGCGGCCTCCTTGACCGCCTCTCTGTCCTTCGTGTGGGCGCCGTTTTCGCCTCTGGTCTCCTCCGTGCCATCCGATTCCTCCAGCTTCATTGGTCTCGCTTGGCCAACGACATTGAGTCAGGTTCTCTCGACTCTGAGATGACCGACCCGTCTATAAGGCAGTGCATGTCTGATATTCTCAAACCGGACCAGCATCTGGCGGAGTTCATCCGCCATGAGTGCGAGACTGAAAATTGGGAAGGAATCATCACCCGGATTTGGCCCAACACTAAGTACCTTGACGTCATCGTAACTGGAGCCATGGCTCAATATATCCCAACATTGGAATACTATAGCGGTGGTCTTCCGATGGCTTGCACAATGTATGCTTCCTCCGAGTGTTACTTTGGTTTAAACCTTAACCCGATGAGCAAACCATGTGAAGTCTCATACACAATTATGCCCAACATGGCCTACTTTGAATTCATTCCTCTCGGCGGCTCTAAGGCCGTTGAACTTGTTGATGTAAAGATTGGCAAAGAGTACGAACTTGTTGTCACAACCTATGCCGGTCTATGTCGGTACCGAGTTGGTGACATCCTCAGAGTCACAGGCTTTCACAATTCCGCACCTCAGTTTCATTTTGTGAGGAGGAAGAATGTCCTCCTCAGCATCGACTCTGACAAGACAGACGAATCTGAGCTTCAGAAAGCGGTGGAGAACGCATCAAAACTGCTTCTCAAAGAGTGCAGCACCCGTGTAGCGGAGTACACTAGCTACGCAGACACAAGCACGATCCCAGGCCACTACGTCTTGTATTGGGAGTTGTCACTGAGGGATGGAGAGAGGCAACCAAGTCATGATACTCTGACTCGATGCTGCCTCGAGATGGAAGAATCGTTGAACTCGGTTTACCGGCAATGTCGAGTCGCTGATAACTCGGTTGGACCGTTGGAGATTAGGGTGGTAAGAAACGGAACGTTCGAGGAGTTGATGGACTACGCCATCTCAAGAGGTGCGTCAATTAACCAGTACAAGGTGCCGAGGTGCGTGAACTTCACACCTATTGTGGAGCTACTTGATTCTAGGGTTGTGTCGGCACATTTTAGCCCAGCTTTACCGCATTGGACGCCGGAGAGGAGGAGGAGATGAGGGCAGGCCGATGTTTTTCTTTCGTGAAGTCAAAGGCTTTAAATTGATAAGCGCTTTGGTATTGTATTATAATTAGATTCCTCGCTGGTGATTAGTTTTTTTTTTTATCATAGTGTTTGCCTCATCTCGTTTATTTTTCCATGTGGATTCTCTGTGTGTAATTTGTTTTCTCTTTCTAGTTGGGACCAAAAATCCTGATTAGAGAAGTTTTATATTCCCAGGGACCATGTATGCTTTGATGGAAATTAATGTCATTCTATCAGTAAATTTATTTGAAGATGCATTGTGTAAAAGCGTTAGAAGTTTGAAATTTAAAGAAAGACTTAACACAAACTTTCAAGTTTGGCCATGAAATAGATAATTCACTTAGAGCATGTGCAACCCTAAGCAACTTTTTTTGGTTCTTAGACCATCTCCATTGGGAGTTCTTAGGAAAAAGTTCTTAGCGGGATTTAAGAACCGGTTCTTAACTTTAACAAAGAAAAAGTTAAGAACCGGTTCTTAAATCCTTGAACCGGTTCTTAAATCCCGCTAAGAACCTCTCCCTAAGAACCTCCTAATGGACATGCTCTTAGGAGTTGTTTAGTAATAAATGGTTATTAAGAACCATTGCTAAGAATCACTTAATTTTTTATGCTCCATTGGGGAATTCTTAATTAAGGATTCTTAAAAATAAAAAAATTATTAAACATAATTTTATTTAAAAAGAAAATTTGTTTATTAAATAAAACATAATTAAAGATAACATTTAAACATAAAAATTAAAAAAAAACATAAAAACAAAGATTAGTATATTAAACGAGAATAATTTGATAGAAACATCCGAGTTCAATTATTGTCGTCATCACGTCCAAATTTACGCCATATATGTTCAACCAAATCAACTTTTAGTTGTTGATGCATTTGTTTATCACGAATCCTAGTTCGAACACCCATCATATTGACAATATTTGTAGGGATATATGTAGAATACGTAAGATCGACATGTGAACTTTTGTTGTCTTCTCCTTCGTGGAACTCTGAAACATCAAATTGAGTATATTCATCTCGTTCGTCTTCTACTATCATATTATGGAGTATAATACAAGCTCGCATAATCTTCCCAATTTTAATTTTATTCCAAAATAGTGCCGGGTTTTTAACAATGGCAAAGCGAGTTTGCAAGACACCAAAAGCACGCTCGACATCTTTTCGGACAGCTTCTTGATGTTGCGCAAATAAAACCGCTTTCGGACCTTGTGGTATTGGAATTGATTGGATAAAAGTAGCCAATTTCGGGTAAATTCCATCGGTGAGATAGTAAGCCAAATGATACTCTCTTCCATTGACAGAGAAGGTGACTTGCGGAGCTTGGCCTTTTATAATATCATCAAAAACAGGTGAGCGATCAAGAACATTGATATCATTTAAGGTACCTGGAGGTCCAAAAATGCATACCATATCCATAGATCATAGGAAGCAACCGCCTCTAAAACGATGGTGGGTTTTCCCGAACCACGTGAATATTGACCTTTCCAAGCGGTGGGACAATTCTTCCACTCCCAATGCATACAGTCGATGCTTCCTATCATCCCAGGAAAGCCACGACAATCACCAATATCGAGTAGACATTGAAGATCACTCGGGATTGGTCTTCTTAGGTACTCGTCGCTGAATAAATTTATTATTCCTTCCACAAAATTTTCCAAACATAATCGAGTAGTAGATGCACCGAGTCGGAGGTATTTGTCAACCGCATCAGCCGCAGTACCATACGCCAAGCAACGAATGGCTGCCGTACACTTTTGTAGAGGAGAGAGACTTAGCCTTCCGAGACAATCTTGCTTTTGTCGAAAGAATAGAACTTCATTGGAGAGTCGATCAACAATTCTCATAAACAATGGCTTGTTCATTCTAAATCGGCGTCAGAATAGATTAGCAGGGTATGTCGGACTTTCACTGAAATAATCATTTCATAAACGTTGATCGCCTTCCTCACGATTTCTTTCAATATAAACTCGTTTTTTCCTTTCTTTCATTTCTTTTTGTTGATTACCAGTGGCAAAATTCTCGAAAGCTTGATCAAAATATTGATCAAAAGTATCATCAAGCGATTCATCAAATGTGTTTTGAGAAGAAGATGCCATAAAATATTGATCAGGTATTTTCAGAAGAGGAGAAGAAACTACAAAATGAGAAGTAGGCCTGGGCATTCGGGGTCCCAATCGGGTTTCGGTTTTGTCCAATCGGTTTTTGAGTTTTTCGGGTTTATCAAAATCAGCCCCATTCGGATTATATGAAAGCTCGGTTCGGGACCGGTTCGGGTTCTATCGGGTTCGGGTCGGGGTTAGTAAATCTTTGAAGAACCGGTATAACCCGATGTACTTTCGGGTTCGGGTCCCAATCGGTTCTTCAATTTAAAAATACATGATTTGTACTTATTTTATAACCAAAACATAAGTAAATTGGTTCTTCGGTTTTAAAGTACATAATTTGTAACTATTTTATAACTAAAAGTAAGTAAAATTGATTCAAAAATAAGAAAGAAACATCAAACGTGATCATTCAAAATTAGATGAAATGTAAATATATTTATTAATAGAAAAAACAAATAAATGAAAGAATAAAACAAAAACCAAGTTCTCATAAAATGAGAAACATTGTTCAGTGAAAACAAAACCAAAATCTAAAAACTTTAAGTTTCAACCGCCACCTTCAAACATCAGTTTTCATATAATAGAACCCCCAATATTTATGTAATAGATAATTATTTTAGATGTTTAATATCTTAATGTATTTCAGATACATATTAGGAATGAGATGATATTTGATACAAGATCGTTTTAGGGTTTTAAATGTTTTGGGTTCTATCGGATATCCATTTAAGTTCGGGTTCGGTTCGGATAATACCCATAACCCAAAATACCATAAAACAAGATCCATTCGGTATTTATGTCGGGTTCGGATCGGTTCAGATTCCTTTTTATCGGATCGGATTCGGTTCGGGTTTTCGGGTTTCGGTTTATTTGCCCAGCCCTAATGAGAAGGGGAGAGGAAGATAGAAATTGTTATTTTCAGAAGTGATGAAAACAATTCTTATATAGACTCGTTTGTCTTTAGAAAATGATGAAACATTTCTTGTCTTTAGAAAATGATGAAAACAATACTAGTTTGTTGTCTTTATAACATTTCTTGTCTTGATATACAACAACAGTATAATTCGTGAACCAACATTACAATCCATTCTTGTCTTTACAGAAAATGATAACAAGAAGTACAAGACATTACAATACATTTCTTGACAAGTCCGTGATGATCTGAAAGATACACCAGCCTGCAAGACAAGTCCGTGATGACCTGAAAGATACATCAGCCTGCAAGACAAGTCCGTGATGACCTGAAAGATACAACACACAATAGATTAAATGACCATTTCAAATACAACAAGACCAACACAAGAACAAGAAACAGAACGTAGACATACATGTCATTAGTAGACATACATATCATTAGTAGAACAGGAAACAGAAACAACTTAAACAACACAAAAATAGAAACAACTCAAACAACACAGTAGAGAACAAGAAACATAAACTAATTTGAGTGAACACAAAGCCTCCTAGAGAAGAACAAGAAACTAGTTTCACTAAGTACAGAACAACTTAGTTATGAACTTTTTTTTAGAGCTTCTTCATACTCAGCTAGTGGCTCCTGTTTAGCAATTAGACTTTCCAGTAGCTTCATCTTGCTCAACCTTTCTTTCATAGCCATATCCGCCTTCTTGATGCTCCACATACACTAAAAATCAGACAATGCCTTCGCCTCTGCCATCTTTTTCTTACCATGCCCCTTTGCTGCCTTAACACCCGGTGGGCGATCATCTTCAGCCGTGTGGTTTCATTAAACTGAGAGCTTGATGATTGGGCACCGTCTTCACACTTCCTCCTTTTAGCATTTTCTGGTCATTAGGAAGCTCTTTCCAAGCATGTTCGAGGTTGAATTTTTTCTTTTGGTTGTTGTAGAATATCTCATGAGCTAGCTTTAGAACATCATTTTCATTTTGACATGAACTTTTCTCTCTGCTAGCTGCTTCATATGCCCCACAGAACTTATTGACAAGGTCGTTAATCTTCTGCCAGCGTTGCTTACAATGGCTCCACTCTCTCTGTTCAGAGGCTGCAACCTTAGGACTTCCCGCAAAGTATGCGGCAATCCTTTTCCAAAAGGTACCACATTTCTGCTCATTCCCTACAATATGATCCTTGCTAGTGTTAAGCCACGAGCTTATGAGCACAACATCATGTACTGTACTCCATTTCCTCCTCTCCTTGCGCTCTGCAGTGGTCTCTTCAACTAAGTTTGAAGATAGTGAAACACTATCTTGTGAAAAACCAAAAATTGTTTGTCGACTAAGAAGTTCAACAAACTTTGAGCTTTGGCTATATTGATTACAATCCATATCGGAATATGGATTGTATTGAGCAGAATAAGTGTGTTTATAGATGAGAGAAAGAAAAGAAGAAGCATTGAACACAACCAACCACATAGATTATACATATTTCTAACACATTAATCTCACCTAAAGCAATTTCTTTCTAACGCTAACAACCTACCATATTTATTACTAACCTCAACATTAACCACAACCATTACCTCAAACGATTTCTATCTATGAGCACAACATCCATTTATTACCAACTCTCAATCATATCAATTCATTCCACACGACAATGACAATCAAAGAGACAAGAAGTGCTGTACCTATATTGCAATTGGAGTCCTCTTCATTGAACAACCTTGTTTTTTGTCTCTTGATCCACTCGCTTAATCCATCCATCCTAGAACACCAACACAGAAACAAATATAAAGAATGAAAACATTAATCACCACACAGAATCTACAGACAAAAAACAACACAACAAACTGATCAAAATTGAGCAAATTTGTCACCCGACCAACCCTGAGAACACACCATTCACTCAAACAAGGCTAAAGACAACACTGAGAACATTAACATTAACAAGAAGGATTGATCACTTTTTAAAGACAGAAACCAACTCAACCCAACATGCAACACAACAACCAATCTAAGGCATGCATGAATTGAAGTATTCAAACTTAATAAATTTAAAAACTTAGCTTTAGAGGTGGACTGATTATTCGTCGATCAGAGCCGCAAGGAGTGAGAGAGACGGAGTGATTCATCTTTCAGGAGATGTCGCCGAGAGACCTTGTGGCCTCCACACCCCGTCGACGCAAGTCACCGACAAAGGACTCGCCGTTTTATCTCCTCGATGAGACCCACCGAGATAGAGAGAAGGAGTGATTCTTCGTCATTCACATCCCCGGAGAGACACGCGGACAGAGATTAGGCTCCAGTATCGGATCGTGGAGGAGATCAACCACGTCAACGACGAAGGCGTCGAGAGATCATCGACGAAAATAGGGGGTGGGGTGATGAATCGTCGAAGACGAGAGAGAGAAAGGAGAAACAGAACATGAAATGCCCTTCTTCTAACACGTGTCTCGTAAGACTCGCTTCTTCCTTACCTTAATTAAGACCCGGCGCTTAAGCTAATAATGATTTTTGTTTTTTTTTTTTAATTACACTTATTGCTAAAAACCCTTCTTAAGGGTCGCCGTTAATCATGGTCTTAGCTTTCATAAGAAGGTGTTTTAAGGTCAATACAACGGTGCGACCAAAAGTTTTGTTTATTTTACGGATCATTAGTTAGTCTAATAACCAAGAGAGAAAATGAGTGATCGGTCAAACGACCGGTCCTGATGTGACGAGGAAGAAGTTGGGAATTTCCGAATAATCTTTTTCGACCTGGATCACACCAAATTTGATCACATATGTATTTATACCTATATACTTATTTTGAGTCAGCTTTTAGGCTATACTTTCTATTTCTATTAAATAGTTTCATCTTGTAATTTTTCAGATAACATTCTTTTCATATGAGAAGATTTTTGAACTTTTTTGAACTTACATTCTATCTACTATGATTTCTTCTTATAATCATAGCGTGTTAAAGTTTGTGTTGGTCCTAGTTAATGTAATGCTATCGGTCCTACATAGGACCAGACTGGCGTTCTATAGACAAACATAGTTGATGTCTAGATGAACCATTGACCCATAAAATTCATAGACGTGGTCGAGATGCCAAATCAAGAGTTTGGGTAGCTACTAGGACCAAAACATAGTTGGTCGTAGCGTAGGACCAAAACATAGTTGGTCGTAGCGTAGAAGGAGTTTAGTCAGCTCAAAACTACTTTAGGTAGCTGAGGTTAACTCAACGTATAGTAGGTTTGCTCGTACCAGCTTGGTGGCTTGCTTTGGGCGAAAGTTGTGCTATGTCTGCTTTGTTTTTTTAATCGATCTAAACCCAATGGCTTGAGAAAAAGTTCAGTCCTATCTTAAATATGTTTTGTTGGGCTGAATATAAAAACGTGGATGGTCCATTCAATATGTGAAATGACTTTGAACCATGTAAGCCCAATACAATTTATATTAATCTCTTTTTCTGACGTTTTATTTAATAAATGTAATCATATTTCTGATGTTTATAAATGCAATATTTATGCTATATTATATAAAATTATAAACAACATATGTTATCCAATTAAATCGGAATAACATTTATTATTTTAAAAGAATTTATTTAGGAAAATACAATTTTATATTTCTAGATTTGAACATTTTATACAAATTTTAAACAACATATGTTACTGTATTTAATCTTTTAAGCAAAACATATCATCTTCCATATAAATAAATTTACATTATCAAAATATTTTAGCATATTTAGAGAAAAAATCTTTATTTAAAGTAATTTAATACTTTTTTCCAAAACTTAAAATTTAAATGTTTCAATGTTGTTACTTATAAAAATAAATTGCTTATTTTACATAAACAATAATTGAGTTCTTTCATTGTTTAAGAAATTTTAAGAAAAAATAACGACATGTTTGAAATGAAATATCATAAATTCAATATAATTATCAAAATGTTTTACTAATAATTTTAAATAAAAGTATTATATACAAGGAAAATTCTCTTAAATAGCCTCTTTTTAAGTTTTTGTCACAAAAATAGCCCTAGAAAAATAAAATGACCAAAATAACATTTTTATTTTTTGAAATTTTCATTATTTTTTTTAAATTTGAAACACTATCTTCAAACTCACCCCTTTACTCTAAACCCTAAAGTCCAAATTAGTTAACCCTAGGGGTATAAATGTATATAAATAAAAATTTTAGCTTCAAAAAAACTTATTTTGGTCATTTTCTTCCTTAAAAACTTTTTTTGTGAAGAATAAACTAAAAGGGATTATGTAAGGGAATTTCTCTATATTATATACAAATATAATTAAAAAATAAAAATGAAATTTAAATGTCACGAGCGAGTTAAAATTTAGTTTTTTGGTAAAACTAAATGTAGTAGTGACATGTATACAAATCATTTCACAAACGATATGTAGGAAATCTGACAAAATAGAAAACCCTTTGTAGACAATAGTGGAGAAGTGTAGGTATTCATATTTTTGTAACGATCACTGAAGCCGGATGTCGAATAACAAAACCGGGCTACTACCGGTTCAACAACTAAGCCAACCACCGCAGTAGAACGGTTAACAGCAAACCGCATTCGTTGACGGATGAGTGTAATCATCGTTTTTGTCACGTTCCGGTTTGTTTTGTGGCCAACAATTACTCCAAATCAGACTCAAAAGGGGAATTAGGGTTTGAGCTCAGAGGGAGAGGAAGAAGAAGAAGAAGAATCTTCGTACAATATCGCCATCAAGCTTCCTTCTTTAGTGGCGATGACGACGACTATCTCTTCCTTCTCCCTTTCTCTTCCTCAAGTTACCATCCGTAACAAAGCCACAAACCCTTCTCCATTCCTTTTCTTTCTTCCTCGATTCAACTCGAGATTTCGACCCCTCACTCTCACTGCTTCCGCCTCAACTTCTTCGAACAATTTCAGCGACGATGGCTTCTCCCTTGACGATTTCACACTCCATTCCGATTCTCGATCACCTAAGGTTTCTTCTATTCAACTTCTTAAAAACTCTCTTGTTTTTTCTTTGAGGCTAGTGTTGAATTTGAATTTGGGGTTTCTCTCAGAAATGCTTACTTGCAGATCTTATTCAAGAGATTGAACCTTTAGATGTGAGTCTGATTCAGAAAGATGTTCCACTCACAACTTTGGATGCTATGAAAAGAACAATCTCAGGAATGTTGGGTCTCCTTCCATCTGATAGGTTTCAAGTCCATATCGAATCTCTTTGGGAGCCTTTGTCAAAGCTACTGGTCTCTTCAATGATGACTGGGTATGTTCAGTTCATCATATACTATTCAGTTCTTATTTATTTATGGAAGACACAAAAGGAGTCAACAACGACAGAGTGTCTTTCTTTCTCGTCCCATCTAGATGAATTTTAGTTAGGACGAGAAGAAAACAAATTGTGATGCTTCTTGAAGTTGTATAAAATGTTCTAAATTAACATAGTGAGTTATGATCATCGTGAAAGTCAGTTATTTTTCTAATAGATTAACTTTGAGTACGTAATAATCGTGTGTATTCCTGATTTTCTCTTCAAAAGAGAGAATAGTATTTTTTACATCTTTCTGATGTTTGCTATACTGTAGGTATACTTTGAGGAATGCCGAATATCGGCTTTTTCTTGAAAAGAACCTTGACATGGATAATGGGGATCTGGAAAGCCACGCTACAGAAAATGCTGAATACGATGTGAAAGGGACTGATACGGAACCGGATGACGTTTGTGTTGAAAATAGCAAAACACAAAGCCTCTCTGAAATGATTGATAAAGAAGGTCTTGGCAGAGTATCCTCTGAAGCTCAAGAATATATTTTCCGTTTGCAGTCACAGTTATCTTCTGTGAAAAAGGTACGGTTTCTAATTCAATCCTATTTTTCTGTTTAACGTTATATAATAATAAAAAAAGCAAAGTATATTTGTCACTGTTTTCAGTAGAAACTTTTCTTGTTTTGTTATGTCAGTATGTAATGAGTTCTCTCTGTAATTCAAAATTTCCGGTTACATGTTATGATCTCGCTGCATTACAGGAATTACAAGAAGTGAGGCGAAAAAACGCTGCCCTTCAAATGCAGCAGTTTGTTGGCGAAGAGAAGAATGATTTGTTAGACTATTTAAGATCGTTGCAACCTGAGAAGGTTTGTGTAAAAATCACTTAAGCAATGTTCCAGCTCGTAAGGGTAATGTTGCTTTCCTTTTCGGTTCTCTCTGACCATCTAAGCTATGTTTTTCTAAACAGGTAGCTGAGTTGTCAGAACCCGCGGCTCCTGAGGTGAAAGAGACAATCCACTCTGTTGTTCACGGTCTTCTCGCAACCCTATCACCAAAAATGCACTCTAAATTGCCAACATCAGAAGCTCCACCTACTGAAACTGTAAATGCAAAAGGCGATGAAGATTGTGCGGAACTTGTAGAGAACACTTCGCTTCATTTTCAGCCTCTGATCTCACTCACTCGAGATTACCTTGCTCGTCTTCTCTTCTGGTTAGATTTGCCTTCCTCTCTTGCTTTCTAGGGAATCAAATTCATATATATATATATATATATATATATATATATATATTATTACTACAGGGCACAAATAGATATTCTCAAAAGGAAGTATATTGTGTATTAGTTCTATCATCAAAGACATCTTATATCACGGTGTATACCTTTTTCTTGAAGGTGCATGCTGTTGGGACACTACCTCAGAGGTTTAGAGTATCGAATGGAACTAATGGAGGTTCTGAATTTGACTTGCAATGCTAATGGGTCTGAAAACGTTGCTTGAAGCTATCTTTATATAATTCAAACTTGTCTTAAATGTTTTGTATCACCGGCCTTTGCTTGCATACTTCACCAACAAAGTGTGCAAGTGAAAGGGAAGACATGCCAGCGTTGGAGCATTAGCTCATGCACATATATGCGATTTGTTTTTGGCCTGACAATTCATGTGCAAAGAAAAAGTATAACATAAGAGATTTTTTTTGCTAAAATATGTTTTCTAATCTTTATTATTAGACCTGTAGTGTAATAAAGCTAAGTGTAACTGTATTTGGGAGTATACTCGTTTGGTCGTTTAAGTAAATGAAGGAATGAAATGTGAGTGTTCTTATGTTCGTAGGTATAGAGGCTTATGTTCGTATGTATGAAACACATCGAGAGAGCCAAAATTATAGTTCGTATTTATGGCCAATAAGCAATAGGGCATGTTCATTTGTCCTGGCAATAGGCAATAGAACATGTTCATCCAAATAGTTAATGGAGATGAAAATTGATTCAAAACAAACATCATCCAAATAGTAAATCCAGATGTGTTTTAAAATTCTATCTTAAAATAAAATTCATCCAGTAAATATAATTGGTACATTTTGGTAGTAATGAACTTACTCAAAATAACAATTATTTTTTTTTTCAAGATTTTTTTTTTAACCATTGGTAAATTACATTTTCTGTTAAAAATACAAAATTATGTTTTCTTAATAAAATTGTAAAATCGCATCAAAAGTCACAAAATGTAATTTTCTGTTAAAACCACAAATTAAATATTTTTAATTCTCATCAAAATTATATTTATCCCGAAAACTCTAAAACCACATGTATTGTTAATATCGCAAAGTTATATTTTCTTGCAAAACCCGCAAAACGCTTTTTCGCTAAAAATACATTTTCCTCTAAAATCATGTAAACCACATTTTTGTCGTATAAACGCAATTTCTTCTAAAATCACAAATTATTTTTTCGCCAAAATCACAAATTACATTCTTCTTCCTTCAAAAACTGCAAAAGTTTATTTTTCATCCAAAAATCACATTTTCTCGCCTAACTTCAAAATGACATTTTTTCACCAAAACTAGAAAATCACATTTTTTCCAAAACCAAGAAAAAATTGCAAAATATATTTTAGACAAAATTACATTTTTTGTCAAAACTCTAAATTGACATTTTCCACTATAACTAGTAAGTCAAATTTTCTCGCTAAAACTGTAAAATCAATTTTTTTTTGTTAAAAACACAAAAGTATATTTTGTTGCAACAATAAAATCATATATTTTTGATAAAACTGTAAATTGTTTTTTTTAAAACAACAAAATTATATTATCTCTTTAAACTGCAAAATTTAAAAATTATTAAAAATTATTTAATTATAATTATATTTTAAATTAATAATAAAAATTATATAGTTAAATTAAGATCTATCATATTATTTGCGAAGTGGTTGATGCCCTAATGAATAAACAAATTATCATTATACTATTAATTATAAATTAATTATAATAATGAAATTATTATTATCTGTTTTTTCTTAATAAAAATGAAATTTATGAAATAGTAAGATATATTTGTATATATGTATTTTTTTCCAGCGAAAATGAAATAAATAATTATTTCAAGACCAAAGCAACCGAATGCTAACTGTGTAACAAACGATTCAACTTAAACCGAAATCTCTTAAACCTACTTAACCAAACTAAACCAAAAATCATGTTTTGATAATACCAAAGTATAACACCCGAATCTTACTTCTCGTGTCTTAATTTTAATCACATTTGCACATAGTGAAAAGGATAACGATGACACTACAAAAAAACATACGGGTTACTACGGAAGTTTACGTCAAATTTTAGTTATTGTAAATTTACTTTCGAGTGTATGAGAAATTTACGTCGAATTTATTTTTTGACGTATAGTGGTAGTAAATATACAAATAACTCTTTTTTGTCGTAATGTCGACATACTTTTACATCTACTTACTACTTACAGTCGAATAGAATGTTCTTTGTAAATTACTTGTAACTTAAGGTCGAATTTACAACGAAATATTTTACATTGACTTAACAATTTATACGAGTTTTGGTTGGTGAAAACGTGTATTGTCTGGGTTGTACCAAACAATTTTCTATGTATGGGGTAGTAAAGGACATGTTAAGTAGTTGTAAATATTGTAGTTGTAAATAAGTTGTTAAATTTTTACCTACCAAAAACAAAAATTTACTATAAATATGAGATTTACTCATTCCAAATTCACACCCAAAAAAAGAAAGAACAAAAACGTGAAACATAAAAAAAATGTCTGGAACTAATATATACGAGTTACAGAGTTGGATGTACGCGCACAAAGATTCTGACGGGAGAATGATGGATGCATTTCTCAGCGGGATTGAGATATTCATGTTCCAAGCCGGGTCTACACCATTCACGCAGGAAACCAGTAAGATGTTATGTCCTTGTCGGAAGTGAAAGAATACAAAATTCGCGCGTAGTGAAATAGTATGAAATTTCTCATTATTAATATTCATTACTTTAATTAATTTACAATATTTTTTAATTTATTAACTATTTTTTGAAAAAACATCAAGTTGTCCCTAAAAAAAAGGGACGAGACTTGGGCATAGGATCCATAAACGATGTTCCACGGGCGATATCGTCATATGCCCAAAGACAAGATGCAAAAAATGTGCGACTGCGGAATGATTTGGACTCGACCCGAGCTTCCTTGAGTTATACCCAAGAGTATTTAGCATCCCTCAAGACTGTCTTTGATATGATGGCAGACGGAAACCCGGCGATGAAGGAGATGTTGCGGGTTAGACGGGCGAGACTCAACATCCATCATCCTCCGAGCCAGCCTACGGGACATGAAGCTGCGGGCGAGGACCCGACCAACACCATCCATGGCTATTTTCAAGACGGACGTCCCTATATTTTTATTTTATGTATAATATTTAGTTTTCTTTTGGGTTTTTATGTATAAACAATATTATGATTTTTTTTTGTTTAAGCAGTTTTTATTTCAGAATTTATAATTATTATTTTACAATTTCAAAATTTATAATTATTATTTTATAATATCAAAATTTATTTAAATAATAATTATTTAATTTTATTAATATAAATAAAACAAAAATCGACGTAAAAGAAATGTAAAACTCTACGATGAAATAATATGTATTCGATGTTAAGTTGACTTAAATTTTACTTCTTATAAACAACTACTTTACTTCAAAAACTTACTTCTCATTTACAACGAAATATTACCACTCTATTACGTCGAATTTGGTTCTTGTAATTGTACGAAACTTTTACGATGAATTTTCTTGTTTCCCCATTACGACGAATTTCTGTTAGTCGTAACGGTTACGACGACTTTACATCATTTTTTTAATTACGATCAATAATTTATGACGATTACGTTTTCGAGGTTAATTCAACGTAAATGATTTTTTACATCGAATTAACATTAAATATAGCAGCCGTAATCCATATGTTTTGAGGAATGAGTAATGAATTACTCAATAAGGAATTCATCAAAACACAATACATATTTTACAACTATAAAACAATCATCATAAGATATATCTGCAAAAACCGCAAAATTAACGGTGGAATTCAAGAACGGAATAACAATATTGCATCACCAAACATGCGATGATCACTAGTGAATCATCATAATCAGTCACGTCACGTCACTTCACGTCACCTCACGTCATGAACAGAAAATATCGATATTTTGTCGGTTGATTACCAGTACTAGCAGACGAATTTTGGTCCAAAAGCTTAGTAGTAGACCAATTAATTGATAGTTACATATCCTAATTAATTCACATACTCGTCTCATTTATGTCCAGAAAAATATTGGGAAAATCTAAAAGTGGGACTGGTAAACTGAAGAGTAAAAGATCATAATATATAAAAGGAATTGATATTGAGCCCTTAAGCTGTCAACGTCGGCAAAAAAAAACACTCAATCAAAATAGCTTAAATTACCATGTCATTGCATTTATGTCTGAGTGGATTTTCGGGTTGGGCTTTCGGGTTAGACTTGATGTATTTGGTGTGTTGGGTCAAATAACTACACCTCCAAATAAAAAAAAAGGAAAAATAATATTTTATAAATTGTAATATCTTCTAACGTCACATAATTATTCCACGATTCACCTGAACCTGATTGACGGCCAACATTACGCATCGAGCATTAAGTGAAAATCAATTGTTTTGATAAATTCTATTTCCTAAACTGTAAGAAATTAATTACAAATCTTTCGCACTAATATCTTTCCTCCTCTTTTCCTTCGAAAAAAGCCAAACAAGAGGCACTATCCTCTTTCACATGTTCCAAATGACTGCTACCACCACCATTAGAACCGTCCACTAAGCTTTTATCAAGTTACTATTCCGAAAACTGCGTTAGTGTAAGGAATTCTAATAAGTCAACAAATTACATATGTATAATTCTAACTTACACTCGGATTAATTGAAAGGGTCACCATATCAATGGAAACCCCCCTCATACACTTAGGGATGTCAATTGGGCTGTCCATTTTCAATGGACATGTCCAAATGGATAAAGCAGTTTATTGAACATTATTTTTTTAATTCTAAATTGTACTCGGTTCAAATTGTCCAAACCCAAAATAGACAATTCCAAATAGGCTCTCTGTGGGGTCCAATTAAAAATTCAGTGTTAACATACAAAAATTCATATTTAACATAATTTCATGTTTAATTCATACATTTACGATTTTTGTGGGAAAACATGATTTTACGATTTTGGTGAAAAATGTCATTTTTACGGTTTTGGTGAGAAAATATTATTTTATGATTTTGGTGAAAAACATAATTTTACGGTTTTGGCAAGAAAACGTGATTCTACGGTTTTGGCAAGAAAATGTGATTTTACGGTTTTGGCAAGAAAATATAATTTTACGGTTTTGGTGGGAAAACGTAATTTTACAGTTTTGACAGGAAAACCTGATTTTACAGTTTTGACGGGACAACGTGATTTTACAGTTTTGGCGGGAAACGTGATTTTACGGTTTTGGTAGGAAAACGTGATTTTATGATTTTAGCGGGAAAATGTGATTTTATGGTTTTGGCGGGAAAACGTGATTTTGCCATTTTGGCGGCAAAACATGATTTTACCGTTTTGGCAAAAACGTGATTTTGCCATTTTGGCGGAAAACGTGATCTTGCCGTTTGGCGGAAAACATGATTTTGGCGGGAAATGTGATTTTATAGTTTTTGCGGGAAAACATAATTTTGAAATTTTGGCGGGAAAACATAATTTTGAAGTTTTGACGGGAAAACATGATTTTGCAGTTTTAGCGAAAAACGTAATTTTATGGTTTTGGCGGAAAATGTGATTTTACAGCTTTGTCGAAAAACGTGATTTGCGATTTTGACAGAAAATGTAATTTTATCCCTAAAATTAAAAATCCTAGATTCTTATGTTTATTGGACTGCCCATGTCCAAGTGGATTAAGCCCATCTAGTTTGGATATAATGGGTTTCAGTCCAATTGGACATCTTTAATTTTTGAGTCTAATATAGTGAGACCATTTAGATTTGGTCTTGGTCAACCCATGGTCATCAAAGCCCATTTGACATCTCTACATACACCCCCTATAGATATTGGAGGTAAAACAAAACCTTATATCTCTTTCAAAATATTACCTATTAGTCATTCGTGTAGTTGAAGCTCTTTATTAGTCTTCACACACAATTATATATCGCCTTCTCTTCAAATAATAACCCTGCTCTAATGTCCAACGGCTTGAGATACGTCCAGGTAATCCTCATGCTCGTGAAAGTCACACTTTCGTCCCGTTTCTATTATTTTTATGCGCTATTGCAGGTAATTTTTTAGACATGCATAAACCAAAGCTTCATGTATTGCACTTAATATTCAAAAAAAAAAAAAATGTATTGCACTATAATATTTAGAATGGTTTATGTCTTGATGCTTTTACATAGCCTACAATCAAAGGCTTAACACTCTTTATTTCTTTAACGTTCAATAAGAATCTTTAACAGGTAAATTAAACTAACTGCAATTCATTGCGAACGATAATACATGTGACTACAGATGCATGTAGGTAGGAACCTTTTATATATTGGGAAACACTAAAGGTAGAAAAGACATTAACAAAAAATTTGATATTTGTAAAAGTTAAACTTGATTTAATAAATATTTTTATATCATAAACTATATTTATTAAATATTTTAATAATATAAATCATATAATCTGAAAAATATATAATTAGAAAGAGTTTAGATTTTTACAAATGACAACTATTCGTATATGGACCAAAAAAAATAATAGAATCAAAGTTTTGTGAAGTATACATATACATAGTCAATTTCGAAGAAACCGCTAATATTCAAAAAAAAATTAACACTCTATCTTAAATATGATATTAAACTTTATATATTCTTGACACTATTTACCGATCAACACAATCCAACATAAACCTAATCCCACTTCTTAAATATTAAATAGGAACAATAATCATTAAACATAAATTCAAAATTTTGACTATTTCTGATTGAGCTATTTTCATAAATAATATTCAAATTTAATGTATTTGAAGTAGTTTCCTTGGTATTCCATTCTTCGCAAATCTATTGGAATGGCTGTGACTATATATAAAGACCTTCTTACTCAAGTAACTCAACCATCTCTATTAATAAGCTACCCGTACGTTTAGCTTACTATTAATCATTATATAGTATCATTACAATGTATTTATTATTATTCCGAGGGTTTTATGTCTATTTACGTGTGTATGTTTCAATTTTGTCTTCAGTAAGGAAGAGAAAAACAACGCCAATATGTTTTTAGATAACATTTAAACCAATTTAATTATACATATATTGTTCAAGAAACATAGAAAAACAATTTATTTTAAAAATGTACACTACTTTCCGTCTCTAACTACCATCTTTTGGTTTTGGTACTCACATGAAACATCATCATTGTCCCCTTTTCACGACATATGTATGTAACTTTTGACGTTGAAATAAAAGATTATTACACTACTTTGGTACGCATGTACTGATGTTAGCGAAAGTATTGCATTCGATAATTTATCACACATTTATCTCCAAAATGTTAAAATACAAAATGTTTTAGTACCAAACTAAATATCGATCTACATAGATGACAACAAATATTTTAGATAATTTTTCCTGTAATATCTACTCCCTTCCATGCCCCTACAACAATCTCAACATAACACCTATCAAGTAAGTATATTTTTACTATATTCTTACATTCAAAACATGTATTCCATATTCTAATCACTGATCTTAATTATTTTTTGCAGGGTTTAATTTTCGTACTTGGCAAATTTATGCCAACACTCTTCTCTTCGATATTCTATGCCAAATTATCAGATCCTTTTATTATATTATCCAAACTTTGTTTGATAATTCAACATTTTCAATGTTTTTCACAACTTCACTGTCCCAAGTCAAGTTTTATAAGTTAGTCATCTCATTTATGTTTTTGTTTGACGAGATTGCACATATCAGTTTATCTTTTAAAACAATAAATCATAAATTAAAATTCGAGCCAACAAAAAATATAATTCATTATCCATGTGTAGCACGGAGATAATCTCTAGTAATAACTAAAAGAACTATTTAGCTAGAAAACTATGAAAATAAAGATAATTAGGCATTAATGCAAAAATATTTTTATTTAGATGATCGGTTAAAAGCACCAAAGCAAAATTATTGCTGTGTCTCTTACACCATCAACAATAAAAGTATTGAAACTAGTTTTTAACTGTTGAAACTCTTGCAATGAGGATATTGATAAATTGTATTAATTTATATAAATTTATCCGTTGTAAAATTTCAACTGTTGATTTTTTTTGTTTTTTGTGGCTAGCGCTGTTATATATCACTTTGTTATTTAGCATAAGCATTTTCATTGCATGTGTTCTTACCTAATAATTCGAAAGGATTTATTATATAATACAAATTTTTAAAAATATTAAAATTATATCAAAATTTAATTTTTTAATTTATAAACAAAAACTACTCTTATTTCATTTGGATACAGAAAATATTATTTTGCATTATAATTAAATATTTTATTTATTTTTTTGTTAAATGGATTTTAATAATAATCTTTATATGTTATTTTTAGTTTTCAAGTTAATTATAAACAAATTAATAATATGTAATTATTATGTTTTAAAAGATAAATATATAAATATGTAAATAATACAAATAGTGTGGTAGGATGTTAAATTTTTTAAAACAAACTAGAGAATTAAAATAAAGTGAATGTTGAATAAATGATATGAAAGAGAGATAAAATAATGTAAAATGTTAAAAGGTGAAAAAGAGGGTGTTGATAATGAAATGGTTGTTGAAACCATTGTAGATAGCCTTAGTGATATTCTTGTAGAGTAGGTAAGCCTTGCCTCAGTTATCCTCAGTTATGCCATGCATGTCAGACGAAAGTGACGTTTCCACTTGTATTTTTTTCTTTTTTTTTAATCAAAATTTTCACTTACTATTTACATTCAAAAATAACAAAGGAGCGTGTTAGTTATTAAGATACGGATAATCAAATAGAGTTATGGATAGTTTTTCGTGTTTTCAGGTCAAATTTAGATAATTTTAGGTATTAAATTATGAGAAATTGTTTAAGATAATTCTTTTCAATTTATTTTTATATAAATATTTTTAAAAAGAAAAATGACCAAAATATTTTATTAAAAAGTATATATATATATATATATATTTATAACCTTATGATTAACTAATATAGACTTATGGTTTAGAGTTAAAGGGTATGGTTTTGGGAGTAGAGTTTCAAATATTAAAAAATAAATATTAAATATTAAAATTTTCAAAAAAAAATTTAAATATTTTAGTCCATTTTTTTGAGGTCTACTTTGTGATAAATTTTTTAAAAATCATATTTGAGAGAATTGCTCTTAAATTATTTTCAAATATTTTTTGGATTTCACATATTTTTGGGTCTTCGAATTCTTTTTGGATCTTAAATATCCAAACCGACCATAAACCAGTAAGAACCAAAAAATAGTGGGTATTAAAAAATTCTAAACAACTAGATCTTATAAGACCCAAACCAATAAATACTACTGATTTTTTTTCCACATGTGTGTTAACTACTAAAATTAACAAATAAAAATTACTAAAATCCTAAAACCTAAGCCGTAAACTCAAAACTCCAGAAGGTAAACACTAAACTCTAAATCTTAAAACCCTAAACCCTACGAACTAAATCATAAACCCTAAACCCTAAGTTGTAAACCCTAAACTCTAGGGGTGAACCTTAAACCCTAAGACTCTAAATTCTAAGTCGTAAACCTTAAACTATAGAAAGTAAAACTAAATCTTAAACCCTAGGATGTGATCGGTTCACGTCGGATCTGGATCGGTTCAAGTCTAAAATTCTAATATCCGTAAAATACCTGTAATTTTTGGGTATATTTTGCATTCAGATCGGTTTTGATATTTAAGACCCAAAAAGGACCTGTAGTACCTCAAATTGAACATAGAACTTGAAAAATAACTGAAAAACCCGAAAGATACCTGAAAAATATTCGGATATTCGAAATCGGATCTGAAAAACCGAAAATACCCCAAAGTTTACTCATATACCCATATTATATTTTAAAAAAACTAAAATTTTATCTAAAAAATAATTCAAAATACAAAAATTATATTTTTGGAGGTAGGACTTGATGGTCTACGGTTCGGTTGTGGCAGAGAGGAGCCAAGGAGGAAGAGAATGAGAAAAGAGAGATTTACACTGCAGACCACTTTCTGTGTTTTAATTACACCCAGAGGCAGTTCCCGCTACTAGAGCAGTTTGTGGTGTGAAAAGTCGTAACTTGTCCCCAAACGAGACGAAACCGCCTTTGCATCTGTTTAGTTAGTAGGCTTTTTTTTTCTTTTTTAATCATTTGTCTGGTTAGACCTTTTGAAATTTAAAAAAGATTGGTGGACCCGAAGCTGGATTAAACCAGATTGAATTTGGACATATTAAGTTTAATTTTTTTTACTTTCCCTTTCATTTCTGTTTGCTTTACCCGAGAAAAAAAAGAAGGCTTTTTACGCGATATCGGCGACAGAGATTTTGGACGGAGAGAACACGCGACGGCGCTAGCTGAGAAGCCATTTATGGTCGGCGTTGGTGAGAGAGCGATGTCGAGACGACGTAGCCGGCGGGGAAAGGAGATATCGAAGGGTGAGTTTGCGATTTTTTTGTTTTAGGTTTCATCGGTTTTGAACGGAGATGTGAATTTTTTTTTTGTTTGCCGTCAGAGACGCCTAAGTGCCCAGATGTGGAGGATGTAAAGGCAGGGCTGCCGGAGAGACTGTTTGCTACAGACCGGTTTCCAAGTGAGAGGGTTAACATGTATTCAACCGTAGACTATCTATTGGCGGTGAGAGATGCACGACCGGTACGCCGGAGTGGGAGAAATTGCTGGGATCTTCTTTCGGGGGGGGGGGGGCTATATCGAATTCCAGCGCGTCGACTGCTTATGGGTAGAGTGGTACATGGCATGATGACAAGGCAAGTAGTTACGAAGAAGAAGTATGAGATGTGGCCTGTTTTTGGGGGGAAGCCGTTACGGTTTTCGTTGGTTGAGTTCGGGAAGTTACGGGCCTGCCGTGTGGGGAGTTTGAAGAAGGGTATAGCATTGACTATCAACTCCCGCCGAAAGAAGGAAACTATGATTACTGGGAACGCCTGATCGGCAGCAATCGGGATGTTACTATTGAAGATCTGGTCGCAATGGTTGAGACGGAGAAGGAGATGCCCGGTTGGAGAAAATTTAGATTGTGTCTTCTAATAATAGTCGACGGTGTGTTAGTGGCAACTACGCAAAAACCGTGACCGAGTTTGAAGTATGTTAAGATGGTGGAAGACTTGAAGAAATTCTTGGCCTTCCCATGGGAGAGGGAGTCTTTTCTGTGGACGATAAGCACGTTGAAGCCGGCCCCGAAGGTTATGGGTAAGTGTGAAAACCCGACTGGCGATTTTTGTAAGAAACTCAGACAGAAAACTGTGAAGACGGTGGGATTTCCTTTGGCCCTGCAATTAGTTGCATATCAGGCTATACCACAGTTGCTTAAGCAAGTCGGTGGTGACGATAACACCACATTGTTGGATTATCGTGGGAAGGTGTTGCCACAACATGCTGGACTAGTTTCGGCTGACATTCAGAGAGCAGAACACGATACAAGGGTAAGTGTTTGGTTATTATTTGTGTGACTTTGCTTAGTTCTTGAATTTTGGTTATGATGTAAAGGTGGACACGAAGGAGTGTGTACATGATCACAATAAGTGTACGTGTGGACACAATAGAGTGTGTACATGATCATGGCAAGTGTATTTGTGTACACGACGGGTACGCGTTTGTGTGTACGTAGTCGTGTGATGTACACAAGTACACATATAGTGTGGGTACATATGAATGTGAATGTTGTTGCGTTTTTTGATGGTTTAAACAGGTTGTCTGTGATATTAATCCCGTGTTTGGTTTCTTGTTTTTGATAGCAGCTTGCTGTTGAGCCAATGATGAAAATCAGTTGGAGACGTGAAGAGAGGTGGGGTGAATGGGATGAAGAGAGGTTTGATAAAAAAGTAAACTACATGGTTAAGCTGTTGAAGGAAGACCATATATTCACTAAGGCACATTGGGATGGGGGAGATGCAGATGACCCACTTTACGTGTATAGCGAGAAAGAGAAAAACAAGAAGAGGAAAACCAAAGGTGCAGTTGTTGGTGGGGAAGGCCCGGTACTAAAACAGAGGAGAGTAAGTGCATACTTCAAGCGTGGTGCATTCGTTGATGATGGAAATACGCAAAGATGGAGGCGAGGGTTGAAGAGCTAGGAGAAGAAGTTGCTAGACTAAAGGGGCTATTCGAGAAACAGGAGAGGCAAATGGAAAAATTGAAAAAATGCGGAAGGGAAAGAGTGGAAGTAAGCGCCAAAAGAGTTTGAAGAAAAAAGAGAAAGAGGGTATTGGGCGGACGCATGATGGGGTGGAATATGAGCCTGACGTGTATGGAGATGAATGGCAGGCTGAAGTGGAGAATGTCACAGCAGGAAGAGGACAGGACAGTACGCCGCAAGAGACGAAGGGGGCATCACCGGAGGATGGACATGTTATGTTAGCTAGGTTGAAGGATGGCAATGGTGACCCATCGCAGTGGGTTGAAGGAGGAAATACAGGAGCGGGTGACAAAGTGTTGTATGAGGGTGTGACTAGCAACACTTATTTTGTGACTGAGGATGAGGTGCGAGAAAATGTGTATCCACTATCGTATGTAGACCAGAGTGGGACGGTTGGTGACGAGTGCGATGGGCCAATTGGATACGGTTTAAAACCAGAGGTGTGTTAGAGAATGCAATATGGAATTTCGTATTTTTTTGTTTGGTCTCAGACTGATTTTTTTCTTGTATGGTCATACAACGCAGGAGTTTGGGAAGCTAAATGTCTTGGTTGGTGTCGTGATTGGAGAGTCAGAGTGCAGCAAAGAGACGAGAAGGAGTGAGGTGATGGCAATATGTTTTGGCTAAGTGGATAGTTATTAATAAAAGGGAGGACTAACTTGTACTTGATTGTGAGCAGGGACCACAGAGAAGCTGCAGAATTGGGAATTTCAATGATGAAACTACGAAGAAACATGTGCAGGGCGAGGTAAGTTGCACATGATAACGAGACTTTTTTTTTGTAACAACAATGGTGAAGCAATGTGGTGTTTAGAAACTATTGTACTACAAGGGGCTGGTGATTTAGGAATCGAGGCTGTTTCTAGTGTTGAAGAGAAAGCTGATGAAGATAGAAGGGAGAACGTAGGTGAGCATGGAAGTTGTTGTCGAGCGAGCAGTTGACCCGGCTGAGAAGGATAAACACCAACGCGAGGAGACATGGAAAATAGAAAATGTATGTAACCTAATACCGTGGTTTGTGTACACGTTTTTGCGATGGGTGGTGTACGGATATTGGATGTACATGTGTACATCCAACAGGTAGGACAAAGTTGTTGATACTGTTGTTGTTTTTATTGGCTGTAGCAGTATTTGGTGGAAAAAGAAACGGATGTGGCTGGACTAATAAAGAGGGTGGAAGAAGAAGGGGTATGTTAATATTAGAACCGTAAGTGACATGGTACGTAAAAGTTGTGTGTGTTAGCCTTTTTGTTTGTGTATGGTAGGCCTGCGAGGAGGATGGGGTTGGTGGGTCAAACGATAAGCAGAAAGCTGATGGGCTCGATGAGGTGTATCCTCAATTACATTGAAATTTGTGATTTATTGTTTTAAAAAGAAGGGCTAATAATGTTGAATTTGTAGGCGGGAGAGGCGGATGGGAATGAAGATATTCGATCTGGTGACGACCTGACCAACGAAGAAGTAGTGAAACCAGATGTCGAAAGTGGTGTATTGGATGTCAGTGATTCGCCTATCACGACTGCTGAGAGGCACCGGCCTGTAGAACAGGAAGAGGAGTTGGCGGCGGTGCTCCTGACGAAAGACCAGTTCCAGATCCCGGATATTGTGCCATTCTATGAAGACTACGATTTTCCTTTCTTCGAGAGGGTCTTGAAGGCAAATATTAATGTGTAAGCCGGATTCTGATTGTATAATTTTTTTGACGTGTCCTTTGAAGTGAAACTAATAAGTGCGCAAATTATGGCAGGATGCATTATGATGCGGGGGGTTATGATTTAGACAACATGTTCTTTGTTGAGTTGGCAAAGAAACAACATTGGATTTCTAGCACGGTACGAGGCAACCTAATAATGTTTCTAAGTTTGTTATGCATGTGCATAATGCTGGTTTTTTGGTTGTTGTTTTGTAACATCTTATGTATTGGTGAACAGCATATGGCTGTGTTGATGGAATACATTGAGCGCATGCACTATTTTGAGGTTCAGCAGAACATGGGGCGTTCGTTGCACCGTGGTTTACCGTACACGTACAAGGGAAAGCCCGAGCCTTTAAGGCAGCGAAGTTGAAAACGCGTGTGGCCGGGGAAGCAAGTATCACGAAGTACCTCACAAAGGAAGGGAAGCGGTGGGGTGTAGATGTGGATATATTGTATGCCCCGATGATTTGGGAAGGTTACCACTGGGTTGGGTTGTGCATTAGCCTGGTTGACTGGAGTATTTTGGTGATGGATCCAAACCCGCATCTTAAGTCGATGGAGCAAGTTGTTGCGTTGATGGAGCCAGTAGCGACGATGCTTCCATACATAGCGAAAAAGGTGTGCCCTGCAGCTGCAGTTGGAGAGCATCAGCTGGTGCCCTTCCATGTTGAACGTTTAGAGGGCGTGTATGTAAATAGGCGAAGTGGGGATTGCAGACCAGTAGCTGTTAAATTTATGGAGATGCATGCGACCGAGAATAAGAATCCAACAATGGCAGGGCTGACAAATGATTTGGTGGACATGTTTAGGAAACAGTACGCCATAGAGATATACAGACGTTTGATTGTGCCTTTGTATTTAGGCTGATTGGTTGTGTGTAGAATACATTGGTATGTCTCGTAATGGTAGGTGGACCTTTTTTGTAACCATTATTTTGTATTTGTATGTATGACGTAAGGAGAACGCGATGCGTGGAAACTTGTAGGCATGATTTGGAATGTATTCTACAATTCATGTATGGGAATGTTTTTTTAGCTAATATATATGTATGACCAGGCAAGTGTACACATGTACATGTTGAAGTAAAGTGCAAGGCACATAAAACGAGTAATATATATGTTGTGTACATGTGTAAAATATAGGTGTTATTGTAAAATATGTGGAAAATATACAAACGCTTCGCGGCCATATACAAGAAATATTGAAACCATTGAAACCTACTGTGTACACGGGTACACAATGTTTTGTGTACGCTCCTGAGGTTGAACGTACGTGCGGTAAACGTATATAATGTGTTCATGCTGACGTATGGGTAGCTTGTATTAGTCGAGTAGGTTGCACGTGTACATGTCCGCATATAAGTTGTACACGTGTACATGTAATAATTTTCAGAGAAAACGACGTTCACATGACTACAATGTAATTAAATCGACTAAGGCATACGTGAGAGATGGTATTTATAAGGGTAGTGTAGACGTGTACATGTAGGTGTAGCTTGTAGTAGTCGACTATGTCAAACGTATACATGTCGAATGAAAGCATATATGGTGTACACGTGAACATGAAATATTTGTCAGCAAAACAGTACGTACACATGACCATAGTCGAGTATGTTGCACGTGTACATGTCCGCATATAAGTTGTACATGTCCGCATATAAGTTGTACATGTAATAATTTTCAGAGAAAACGATGTTCACATGAAAACAATGTAATTGAATCGACTAAGGCATACGTGAGAGATGGTATTTATAAGGGTAGTGTAGACGTGTACATGTAGGTGTAGCTTGTATTAGTCGACTATGTCAAACGTGTACATGTCGAATGAAAGAATATATGGTGTACACGTGAACACGAAATATTTTTCAGCAAAACAGTACGTGCACATGACCATAATGTAGGTGTACGTGTGTACACTGGGGGTATAATGGATTAAGATTGGCATTCCAATTAATGGGAGCCCAACAAAAAAAGAAGCAGGAGAGTAGTAAAGTAGCAAGCGTCTAGCCAACAACCAATACATGTGCCATAGAGTTTAGTACATGCAAAAAGACAGAAAAGAGCGAGCAACAAAATAAGTTGTGGGCTGGTGAAGGCGCTATCCAAAAGAGCAGTCCTGTGGATATAGAATTCACCACACATCAGATAGGGACGGTGCAGTTGGTCCTGTTGTGGCTAGATACACCGCAACGACCACACTTGTGAACTTTGTTTTTTTTGGGAACCTAAAATATCATAATATGTGTTAGTAAATAGTTGAAGTTATAACATTACTGAAACTAACAACTTGACTTACCGGAAGTTCCCCTGTGGACGGGACTCGCTTGTCCTTCGGTCGACCCGATGGGCGACGGGTGTTTGGAGGCAGAAGTGTTAGTGAAACTATTACTGCAGGAATAGGGTGGTCACCGAAAGAAGCCTCAGGGTATATGACACCAGAGTAAGTCTCTTGCCATGCAAGGATCTTGTAGAAATCACCAACGAGGTGGACATGCTGGAGGCCAACTGAATCAGCTACAAGCAATGCATGACCGCAAGGGATTTTGAGTTTTTGAAAAACCTGACAGGTACAAACTTTAGTATCCAGTCCGACAGTGTTGGGATGGCCGAAAACACCCTTGACCTGATAACTCCAGTCAGTGATGTTAGCTATTTTGCTTCCCTTTGTGAGTCGGATATGTGTTTGCATAACAGCATCAACCTCTGGTGTAACAGCACCTCTGTGTTTTGTTGATTTTGTTCTCCTTGCTGAGAACCACCTTGTCAACATCCGTTGGATGAACATAAACAACCCGACAATTGGTGAACCTCAGGATGTGGTTAGTGCATTGTTAAGCTGCTCGGCAATATTTCTTGTAAGGAGGTTGTATCGGTTACCTGGGAAGTACGTCCTTGACCATTTTGAGGTCCCAATCTCTTTTAGGTATTTTGCGCACTCAGCGTTTGATTGTCTGATTTTCCCAAAGTTGTCATCAAAGTCTTTGCGCTTATAGGAGAACGCAGCTGCACATACGAGTTTGGCGAGGCCTTTGCTCTTGAATCGAGAAACCACATTCCTCATAATATGCAAAGTACAAGACCCGTGGTGTGCCTTGGGGAAGACAATTCGCTTTGCTTTAAGAATGGAGATGTGTCAATCAGAAATAATAGACAAAGTGGTTGAATCCGCAATGATCCTTTCAACCTTTGCAAGGAACCAGACCCAAGCGTGGTCATCCTCTGCATCAACAACAGCAAAAGCTAGCGGGAAGACTTGAAAATTGCCGTCTTGGCCGCTAGCAGTAAGAAGCACACCTTTGTATTTTCGGACTGGTGAGTACCGTCAATTATAAGGACGAGATGCAGGCGGCAAAAATCGTGAATGGAAGCACCAAACGAGAGGAAGGCGTATAAGAATCTAGTGTTACCAAAATCATCTAACTCAGTTTCAATAGCAGTAATGGTGCCGGGGTTGGTGGCTTTCAAGCGCTCGAAGTAGGCAGGCAGGTTGAGGTATGAATCCTCTGCTTTTCCAACTGTGCCGTCCAATGCTTGTTCTTTGGCTCCGTGGCATTTCATGTACGAAGCAAAAACACGCAAGTCCTCCAAAACTAGTTGTTGCAGTTGTGCTGCTTTTGGGCCAGCATTTGGTTCACCGTAACGGGAACGAAAAACATGAGCAATGACTTTTGAGGTGGGCCTGGTCTTGTAATGTTGACGCTGGTCTATAGGATAACTGTGTACTAGTTGCGCCTTCTGAATAGTGTAATATCCACATGTGGTGAGTTCTTTTGCAACGATGCGCCAGTCACACTTTGTATCATGACAAGAGACAACGAAAGAAGTCCTTGTTGTCCGAGATTGAACAAAGTGGAAGCGGTTCTTTATGGCATAGATAGCTAGCCCAATTTGACAATTCTGCTTGTTTGCGTATAGTTTACTGACGGTAGGTTCTCCATCAGAATCGTCTGAGTTGAGATCCGGTACATCCTCTGCCTCATAAGAGATGTCATCAAAGAGGGGTGGCAAGTCAAATTCCTCATCGCCTATTTCAGAGATAGGCCGAGTCTCACGTGCTGGAGGGGTAGCAGGGGCAGATTGGTGGGAAGAAAAGAACGGAGCTTCCGGTGTGCGCGTGGACGTGCCACCCCGCAAAGTACCCATGTACGTTCCACCTCTCGAGGCAGCCGTGTACGCTTCATCTCTTGATGTACCAGTGTACGCATCTCGTCTGTGTGTACCCGTGTATGCTTCTCCTCTGGGTGTACCCGTGCGCGTTGCGCCTGCTTGAACATGGTTGGGCACTCGCTGGTGTACACCGAGAAAGTCTAGATCTTTCTTCCAATTTGTAGAATCTTCGCCAGACGTACGAACATAATGGTCGAAGGCATCCCCGGTGGTGCAGTGGTAGATGTTGGGTGCGGTTTTAGGAGCCTTGATCCCCGCCATAATTTCGGGTGCATCAGAACCACCAAGCGTGTCGTCTAACAAGGGCTCCCAGAACTCTTTGTCGTACCCACGAACATGTACATTATCTGGAGGTATTGAAATTTCTGGGCCAGTGTCCTCTTCATCATCATTTAGCGAAATATCGGGGACATTGTCAGGGTCTTCTTTGAACATTTCTTCTAACATCTCATCTCCACATGAGAGTGTTTCCTCATGGATGGAGACACGATGGATATTTGAAGGTCCGGCGGTTGGGATAAATGACCCATCAGTTGGAATAGGGTCATGCAGATTTTGAGGGTAGGTGGGGATTTCTTTTAAGAAATGGTCATCATCAAAAAGGGAAAAGCTAGGAATTTTAGAGGAAGCCGTTGAAGGGGGCGGAAGGACTGTAAGTTAGGCTTTATGGGTTGGTTGGGGGTGGAGAAAAGGTGAGGATTCTCATCAACTTGACTTGATTGTTGTTTCTCTCCAGAAGTGTCGAATGTGACAAACAAATTCATGCTTGGGTGAGCGGCCAAGTGCCAGAAAAAGAAGGCAACCCCGCCCTCGTTTGTCAGAATAACCGGTGGTGTTGAGAGTCCGGTGGCTAACTCTTTGGTATTAGGAGGCCAATAACTTAAGATAGTCGGAGGCGGTGGTTCCGTAAAGGTGAAAAACTCCTTAACGGCGTTGTTTTGTAACTCGCTCAAGCTCATGCCGGGGGAAACTGACACAATCCTTGACATTTTCTTCTTGTTTATTGAGAAATTCCAGAGGTTATCAGTGGATGACCATTCCCCAGGAATAACCATACAGTGACCAGCCATGGGGGACCTACGCTTACACAAAACCAAAATCAGATTAAAATAAAATAAAAAAATGCTTAACAGTGTTTGTTAACAAACCAAGTTGATGCGGTGTTAATCTGAGAGAGCCGAGGCAAGAAATGGTTAAAATTCAGATTAGCAGAAATCTGCATAGCATGAAAATCGATGGCAGAGATGAAGATGGTTTTCCGAACATAGCATCATCTGAACCGTGCAAAGAAAAAGCAAAAAGCAAATCGAATGGCTGGGAGAAAGAGGTAGATATGAGTCTTGTCAAAAAAGCAGAATGAATTTGGGCCGTCTATGTGAGAGAGGGATAAGTGGTTTGGGTTAGTTCTCGCGAAAGCAAGAAAATATTTAGTTAGCTATTAAATTAAGGAGTAACTAGTTTAGTTGGGAAAAAGAGAAGCTGTTGACGTAAAGTGTGTGGGTAGCATAAACTGCCCAAGCTTGTAATTAAAAACTTATAACTGCCTTTCAGTGTAATATTTTCATTGAGAAAAGCAGTGAAACAATGGTGATATGCATTTTTGCATATTCAAAGGAAAAAAGTTTTCGTACAGTTAGGATAACTATTATTGACTCCTCTAACTACAGCTGTTGTCTCTTCATGTGTTAGACCTAATGCACAGAGCTAAATATATGGATAAGTATGGCAAATAACAAAAGTTACACAATATATTTGACAAATGTTACAAAATGCCTAAATAATCTTCCAAACATATATATAGCATGCAATTGCTCTAAATAAAATGGTAAAAATGAGAGGAAAACTAAAAGGGTGAAAAAAGAAAAAGAAGAAAATTCAGAGTAAATTTATATTATTCTAGTAAAATTTGGAGTAAAAGTTATTGTGCATTTTTCTGTTGATATACAGTAAAGAGAGTAAATAATAAAAATTGATATTCTACTTGATTGGCAATCTGACAACATAATATGGAGTAACATTTTTTTTTTTTTTTTGTTGTTGTTGTACTAGACAGGTCATACAGTCAAAGCCCTAAAAATAGGCAATGAAGTAGTTGAACCACGTGATGATCCTATCATTGTAGATCAATCTCCAATGATACTTTATTTCAAATAATAAATAAATAAAGTAAAAATCATTTCAATGGAGTATAGTATTTTGTATCAAATATAGATTAAATATAGAAGGATAAATAGTAATATGCTAAATATAAAGTAATATTAGTTATAAGATAATTTTAAAGGTATTATGCCAGAGATTGAAAAAACTCCCCCACATTAGATCTCAGAAATCCAGCCAGCCTTTGTTGTTGGGAAACATATAACATACAACATCATGAATGTCCAGGAGATGTTCCACGCATTTTGAACAAAGCCAGGAGGACAAAACAAATGAATGGTAATAAAGACATATATGAGCAAGAGTTATGACATGATGAAATGAGCATTTATTAAAGCAGTTATGCAAAAAATGGGCTTCTCGGCCATGTGGATTGAATGGATTATGTGTTGCATATCCTAGATCAAGTACAAGGTCCTTATGAATGGTCAATCACAAGGATAAATTATACCCGAGAGAGATTTACGCTAAGGAGATCTTTTGTCTCCTTTCATATTTATTGTATGCAAAAAGCGCTCGTTAGTCTTTTTAATCATGCAAATAATCAAGGATAGATAACATGGATGTGTGTTTCACGTGCTAGTCTCTTGGTATCTCACATTCTCTTTGCTGATATAGCCTTTTTTTATAAGACGGAGCCCCGTGAATGCAAAAAAGTTATGAAAGTTGTAAGTAAATATTGCCAAGCATCATGCCAATGCCTTAACTTTGATAAATTTTCTCTACTCTTTGGTAAGAGGGTCGTCAATAATGTAAAATAAAAGATAAAGATACACTTGGGATCCAAAATGAAGGTGGAATGGAGTCCTACTTAGAAATTCTAAAAAATATTAGCGGATCTAAGTGTAAATTATTTGCGTTCCTAAAGAAAAAATTATTGAATAGAGTGAATGGATGTACATATAGATGATTATTAAGAGGAAAAGAATTATTAATCAAGTCCATCTTGTTAGCCCTACAGACATATGTCATGTCCATTTTCTTACTTCCTTTAGAGATATGTGAGAATCTCGAAAGTACCATTGCAAAATTTTGATGGAGTTCAAACTCACCAAAGATAGGAAATCACTGAGCGAAATGGAAGAAAATCTGCTTACCGAGAGAGGAGGACAAAATTGGATTCCGCATGATGCATGAGTTCAGTTTGGCCTTAACTAAACAACTTTGGCGACTGGTACAATATCCAGATTCATTAGTGGGTCGAGTTTTGCATGGTAAATATCATCGAATGAGTTCGCCTTTATGAATATGCTTAATGAATAGTTTATCCTATGAGTGGACTAGTATTTCAGCCGCACGAAAGCTACTGATATTGGAAATTAGACAGAAAATTCATTCATGATACATAGTTAATGTGTGGGAGGATCCTTGGATTCATACAACGCCAGCTAGACCAGCTCGGCCTAATGTTGTGGTTGTGCACTCGAGAATGATTGTCAACGATCTTATTAATGGAGATTCAAAGGATTGAGATGTTGGGCTACTTGAAAATTATGTTGTCCAAAATGATATACCTCTAATCCAAAGTTTGACCATAAGTCAAACTAATTGATGTGATACTTTCTTCTTAAGTTATACAAAGAGTGGGCAATTGTGGGAACCGAAATTGACACTGTCGATTTTAGTAATGAAGGAAAGCAAGGAAAACCCTACTCTCCTTGAGGTCTTGATTATCTGCGTAAACCCATGAAAATGAAAAGAAATAGACGTCAAAGATATACACAGAAAATTGATTAGTATGAATCGAATTACATAGTACTTCCAAGAACAAGATCAAATAGAGCGATGTTAATAATGAGAATGCTAAAACAAAAGCAGGAAACGTTCTAAGTATTGACTTCAATAGTCTAGCCACCTAAGTTCTAAAAATATTTTAAAGCTAAAAAAGTTTCTTAGGTCTAGATATTTCGGTCCCGGCGCTCCTTGCTCTAGCTCCCCTTAAATACGCCTTCAAAGTCGGTTGCTTAGATTTACCCTTTTTCGAAAATATTCCGTATTTCCTCCATCTTCATAATTATTTCTTGAATTTTGACATTTATCCTTTCTTACAAATAAAAGATACACCGTCATACTAACTTTGGGCTCATTCTTGTCTAAAACCGTAAGTGGGCTATTACCCGCATTTTAGACCTCTTTGGGCTGTTTTTTGACTTTGAATGTATTTGCGATTTCTTTGAGAATTCACCTTCAGTATGACGCCGGTTTTTATAAAAGAGTTTAAAGTTAACCATCACCGATTTGTTTGATCAACTTGAACTTATACGAGAAAACATATCTTCACAATTTTTGTTGTATAGTCTCAACGGTAACTCCAATTAAGGCGAAACAAGGGACATCATGGCCACGGCTTGATGGGGAGAGCTACGAGAGTGCATGATATTGAAATGATGCAGTCATACTCACCATATGGCGAGCTAGCCTGGAAGGACCCAAGCTCGCCCTAAGGCGAGCTGACTTGGACGGACCAGAGCTCGCCCTAGGGAAAGCTGTCCTTGGACGGACCCGAGCTTGCCCTAGGGCGAGGTAGGGCGAGCCAGCCTTGGACGGACCCGAGCTCGCTCTAGGGAGAGCCAGCCTTGGACGGACCCGAGCTCGCCCTAAGGCGAGCTGGCTTTGGACGGACCAGAGCTTGCCCTAGGGTGAGCTGACCTTGGACGGACCCGAGCTCACCCTAGAGCAAGCAGACATTGGATGGACCCGAGCTCACCCTAGGGCGAGCTGGCCTTGGACCGACCTGAGCTTGTCCTAAGGCGAGCTGGCTTGGTGGACTGAGCTCGTTCTAGGGCGAGTTGGCCTGAGGAAAATCCAAGCTCGGCCTAGGACGAGCTGGCTTTGAAGAACCAGGCTCTGACCTTCCTTGGGTGGTTCAGACGGTTTCAGAAGCGTTAGTAAGCCCTTTATTCTTTCCATTATTATTTTCAGAAAGTCATTTGTCGAAGAGATCGAATGTCTAATTCAAGAATTCATCGTATAACTTCTTTTGCTTTGTTAAATTTATACGAATGTTTCGCTATTTGAAATATTTCTCGAGGACTTTGGGCATTGATTTCATCGTAACCGATTTTGGCCTCAATAGCAATATACAATTAAAACTGGATACTGGGTAGTATGTAATATACTGCAAACGGATGTGGATGGTTTGGATGGACAGCTTGGGGAAGATTCAACTTATTGGGACGCAAAATTTAAAATGTCGAGAGGTTGCTTTGCATACAGAATTAGAAGCACTGCGATGGGCTATTTGATATAGGCACGGATATCACCTTTCTCAAGCTGGCTTTGAGGATGGATGGATCAAGCTCCAATTGATGATGGAATGGAATGAGGCTTGAGATGATGAGGGTATGAATGAAAGGATCCGGCTTTTTGATACTTGGGAGAAACGATGGAGAAGGAAAATAGCACTTGGTCGTATAACCAACTTACTATCTCAAGGAATGGATTACTGGTGTGATGATGGATGATGGATTCAAGTTGTTTATTCGTATAAACAACCTAACAAGAAAAAAGAGATGGAGATGGAATAGAGGTTTATTGAATTTCACAGTCAAGATGGATCAAAGTCGCCACAAACTCTATGGAATGATTTTGATAAGACAAGATTGCTCTCAATGCTGCTTCTCACAAGACACAGAAAGACTTAGAATTTTCTAGGGGAAAACTGACTCATATATTTCATACCGGTTGAAAGATACATGATTACTTATAGGGGTTTATATCTCGCCATTGCAGTTCTGCCCTTATAGGGGTCTTTGAAAAAAAATTCAATACAAGACTCAATCTTAGTACCTGAAAAGCAATAGGCTAAATAATGCATTGATTTTATTCGAAATGAACTAAATAAGGAAACAAATATCTGCAAACAAATATGAATTGGTTAGTCAAAATATCAAGCATATAAATGATTTTATACCTTTGCTTAGAAGGTTGCCTCTTGATAGATTCGAAATTGAGTAACCATTGGAGAAGAGCCAAGCTTGAGGTGATGTCGTTTGAAGGCTTGCCTCTTACTCTTGATACTCACCATTTCACTTAAGTGAATATGGTAAATAAGGAAACCATCTCTTTATGTGGTAGAATGGATCATAGGATAGCATCATCTTTTGGACCGTGTTGTATAACATAAGATTCCTTCTCTCCTGGTCCGGATATAGATAGTTTGGTTAACTGGTTGGTGATGTATTCTAAACTTGGTGGTATTGGTCTCTGCAAACAACCTTTCAATGACTTTAGTTAAGTACGCTATCACCCATTTGGTTCCAGACCTTGTTCTTGGAGCCTGTCTAAGAGTTGGAATGTTGATATATAGTTCTATGTCCTCATCATTCTCTCTCTCTCTCTCTTTAGAAGGTTCTGACCCCAGAACAGATTCATCTGTATGGAAATAGGATAAATCAGATACACTGAAAGTAAAAGAAACATTAAACTCAATTGGCAGCTCCAGCTGGTATGTATTGTTATTGATCTTCTTCAGAACTTTGAATGGACCGTCTCCTCTTGGTGCTAACTTAGACTTCCTCTTGGTTAGAAACCTTTTTGATCTCATATGTAACCAAAAACAATCTCCTGGTTCGAATGCAACTTCCTTTCTTCCTTTGCCAGCTTGCTTCTTAGCAAGCTCATTTTTGTGCTCTAAATTGGCTTTAACCTTCTCATGAATCTTCTTCATTAGCTCGGCCTTGGTCTCTCCATCAAAACTAACCAGCTGATCTTTATGTGGGATAATGGGTGAGAGATTCAGTGGTGTTGTGGGCTTAAATTCATACACAATCTCAAAGGTGAAAGCTTAGTAGCAGAGTGTGAAACTCGGTTGTAAGCAAATTCAAAGAAAGGTAAACAATCAAGTCAATTTCTTAAATTCTTACCAACCATGGCTCTTAAAAGAGTTGAAGGGGTGCGGTTAACAACCTCAGTCTTCTTATCAGTTTGAGAGTGGCAAGTTGTTGAAAAGAGTAGTTTAATACCCAGATCCCTCCAAAGGATTCTCCAAAAGTGACTTAAGAACTTTGTGTCCCTGTCATAAGAAAATAGTGCTAGGAATATCATGAATTCTTACCACTTCTTTGAAGAATAAATCAGCAGTTTGAGAGGCATCATTTGTCTTATTGTAAGGAATGAAATGAGTCAGCTTAGAGAACATGTTTACTACCACAAAGATAGAGTCCTTGTTCCTGATTCTTGGCAATCTTAAAACAAAATCCATGGAAATATCTATCCAAGATAGGTTATGAATATGCAATGGAATGTATAAACCATGAAGGTGTGACCTGGATATTGCCTTGAGCCAAACAATGCATCTTGCACAAAACTTCTTTACATCTCTTTTCAGGTGTGGCCAAAAGAAATGCTCAGCTACAATACTCATGGTCTTATCTCGGCCAAAGTGTCCCGTAAAACTTTAACCATGAGCTTCTATTAGTATTAGATCGATCACGCATTGACATTGTGGTATGCACAGTCCATTGTCCCTGAAAAGGAAGTCATCATGTTTATAAAAAGAACCAAATGCGCTTTGCTTACATTGCACATATATGTCAGGATCTTTCGGGTATTGATTTTTGATGTGTTCAAATCCCATGACTTTAGTCTCCATAAGTGATATAAGCGCATGTCTCCTTGACAAGGCATCAGCTACAATGTTCTCCTTTCCCTTCTTGTACTTGATCACATAGGGAAATGATTCCACAAACTCTAACCACCTAGCATGCATCTTCTTCAAAGTTACTTGTCTCCTCAGATACTTGAGTGTCTCATGGTCAGTGTGGATCACAAACTCCTTGGACAAAAGACAATGCTGCCAATTCTCCAATGATCTCACTAAGGCATACAACTCATTATTATAGGTGGGGTTGTTGAGAGTTTCTCCATGTAGTTTTAACAGAAAATGCTACTAGCTTCCCTCCTTGAGTTAACACAGATCATGTACATGTTCTTGAGGTATCATATTCAATCTATATAGTTTTATCAAAGTTAGGTAATACCAAAACATGAGCATTAGTAAGATTATCTTTAAGCTTTTGAAAAGCTTTTTCCTGTTCAGTTCTGCATTTGAAAGACACATATCTCTTGATTATTGATGTTAATGGGGGCAGTAATGGTGCTGAAATCTTTAACAAATTTCCTATAGAAACTTGCTAAACTATGGAAAATTCTCACATGGCCGATTGTTGTTGATGTAGGCCAATCTTGCACGGCCTTGATCTTCTTTTCATCTACCTTGAGTCCCCGTGAACTAACAACAAAGCATAGGAAAACTAACTGATTAGTGTAAAAGATACATTTCTTGAGGTTAGCATATAAATGTTTCAAGCGCAATGTTTCTAAAACCTTTTCAAGATGTTTAAGATGATATTCTAAGCTAGTACTATAGATTAAAATATCATCAAAGTAAACAACAACAAACTTACATATATGTGCCCTCAAGACATTGTTCATGTGGCGTATGAAGGTGCTTGGAGCATTAGTGAGACCAAATGACATGACTTAGCCATTCATAAAGACCTCTCTTGATCTTGAATGCAGTTTTCCACTCATCACATTCCTTCATTCTAACCTGATGGTAACCACTCTTCAAGTCCATCTTTTAAAAGATAGTGACAATGAGCTCATCTAGCATATTATCAAGCCTAAGTATTGGATGCCTATACTTGATGGTTATGTTGTTGATGGCTTGGCAATCAACACACTTCCTCCAAGTTCCATCTTTCTTTGGCACTAATAAAACATGAACTGCACAAGGACTTAGACTCTCCCTGATGTATCCCTTATCCATTAAGTCTAGTACTTGCTTCTCCAATTCTTTGGCTTCTTCAGGATTTACCCTATATGCTGACCGGTTTGGCAACAGAGCTCCTAGAATAAGATCAATCTGATGCTCTATTCCTTTGATAGGTGGCAAACAAGTGCATATATGTTCTGGAAACATGTCTTGAAACTTCTTAATTGTTGGGGAAAGTTCTTGATCTTCATAACATGTCAACATACCTTCCTTAAAGATCATTTGTAGCACTTTTGTTTTGCATTCTAATGATTTTAAAACTTGTTAGGAAGTAATGTAAAGTATAGTCTTACTTGCCTTGTTACCTTTTTCCATCTGTTTTTGCATGTCTAGGACTTGTTGCGGAGTTAAAGGAGCAAGGTTGTGCTTACAGTTGTTGTGAGTGAAGCTGTAGTACTTGGTGCGCCCATTGTGTATTGTCTCTTTATCAAACTGCCAAAGTCTACCAAGAAAAAGATGACTAGCTTGCATACGAACAACATCACAAGTTACATGATCAACATATATGCCTATGTTGAAGGAAATCACCACTTGTTCACCAATCTTCAACTCAGTTTCATCATTTAACCACTTGATTCTATACGACGTAGGATGCTTAGTCTTCTTGAGACCTAGCGTATCAACCAAATACTTGCTAGCAACATTAGTACAATAACCACCATCAATGATCAGACTACATACCTTGGAATCAATGGTGCATATGGTGTGGGAAATGTTTTCTCTTTGAATGATTTCTGTTTCAAACCATTGATACTCACCGTTTCACTTAAGTGGGGCGATGGTAAACAAGGAAACAATCTCTTTATGTGGTAGAATGGACCATAGGATAAATCATCTTTTGGACCATCTCGTATAACAAAAGGTTTCTTCTCTTCTGGTCCAGATATAAATAGTTTGGTTAACTAGTTGGTGATGTCTTCTAAACTTGGATTGGTATTGTTCTTTGCAAACAACCCTTCAATGGATTTAGTTAAGTTTGCTATCACCCCTTTGGTTTATGACCTTGTTCTTGGAGCTTGACTAAGGGTTGGACTGTTGATGTTCTATGTCCTCATCACTAGGCAAAGCATGTGTAGCGACCCTGATTTTATTTTTGGTGGCTAGTTCGTTTTTTTCAACTTAAGCCCAAATCTTCTTTTTATTTTGTCTCACATTGAAAGTTTAGAAAACCTACCTTCCTTTCCTTCTCAAACTTCATCCCTTTCTCTTTATTCTCATCAAGTCAAAGTATTTATTTGCGTGTGACGAGTTGTTGTTAAGTTATTTGACGATCAATCACCAGTGAATTTTTCCGGTGGGATTTTTGGGCGAGCTTCCAACAGTTTTTTTCTGTTGACCTAGTTGACCATCTTCTGTTGATCATTCAAGACAGTGGCTAAGATGAGGGCTATTCCGTTTAATCATGTGCTAATTTAGTACTGCTATTATAGAATGTCTAGGATCGAAACATGTTTTGTCTTTTTGAGTCGAGTCTTCTTGAGAGTCTTGTGTGCTTATTATTTTTGATTGTTGAACTGAAAATAGAGTGTTAGAAGATTCAACTCTTGCTTGATTGAATGATATTAAATGGCAATTGAATATATAAATGTATATATGTAAGTCCAGTAGCATGGGATTGCGGAGTACATAGATGTTTGTACTTGTCTCCCGGTTTGAGGAGATTGCAAGGTACATAGACGTTTGTGCTTATCGCCCATTTTGCGGAGATTGCGAGATACATAGACGTTTGTATTATTCGCCCGTTTGTAGAGATTGCGGAGTACATGGATGGACTCCTTTACAACTACTCAGACATGTTCTTTGTCACATAAAACATAGATGACATAGATATAGAATATAAATTAAATAAAGAACCAAAGAAATTCCAGGAGGACTCTGAAAGAGTTCCTCCCTTCTCTCCTAACCCTAATACAATAGATAGAATAAAGCTTGTTTCCTTCTTGTCTGTCTCTTCTTCTTAATAAATAAGACATAAATATAAAACCCTAAAAGGTCAAAACTCTTCCAGGGCATTTTTGTAATTCTGACTTGGGATTGAAATCTGTTGTCTGTGAGTTGGATGTCGAATCGATGGCAAGTGTGCTGCATCGATCGACCTTGTTCTTTAATCATCAGTCGACGCCAAGTATGTGTCGTCGATCGATTGCTTCCTTGTATTTTGACTCCTTAAATAATCAGCTACGGATTATTCTCCTCTAAATGCTCCAAAAGCTCCAAGTATCTTCATATATCTCCAAAACATTCTTGGACCTATAATACTCCAAAACATAGCTTAAACACACATATACACCCTAAATAGAGCCTATAACATGATCTAAAACTAGTAATAAATATGCTATATCAACTCCCCTAGACTTAACCTTTTGTTTTTTCTCAAGCAAACAAAGTCTATGAAAGAGGTCTTGAAAAGCAGAGACTCAAATAATATATAAGTATAACTATCATCCTACTTTGTTGCAACCACATCCTATCAAGACAATCATATAGAAACTTTATATACCATATCCTAGTATAGCAACCAAATCCATTCTACCAACAACTTAGCAAATACTAGTTTGACTCACTCCTCTACTGATCTCATTTCTTTGCATACAATAAAGGTGTAGGGTTTACCTTGGGAGTATCGATCAAATGACACATGGAATCTTACCCCTGCATGTATCTGAACAACCAGACACAAAGTCTTCTGTGATTCCTTCTTCCCTCTTTTTTCTCTTCTCTGAATTTTTTTCGATGTCAAACTTAATGGAAAATGATGCTGATACAGTCCATCTTGCCATCTTATTTTCAAGTTTTTTTTTTGGAAAAGTTGTAGGCGAATAGTAGGGTCATCGGTAGTTTACCTACCCCTCACTTCCAACAATGTGTGATCGTTCCTCTGAATTATAATAATGGGGTCGCCAGTAATTTACCTACCCCTCTACATCTCGAGAATTCATCTCAATCTTTTAAGCTTTTAAGTAGATGTCGAAGAGAGAGAGAGACAGAAGGGAACCAAAGGTGCAATAACTTGTACCTATAGACTTGCAGAAGGAATCTGATCCATTGTATACCAAGCCCGAAAGCAAGCAAATAATGTCAGGATTAGTGTTGGAAATCAGCTTCGGTTCCTTCAAAGTTTCTAAGAAAGTGTGATATAGTGACATGATGATCCACTTTGGTATCTCTAGTAATCTCTACAAACAACCTCTCTCTGTAAAACTTTGTGAAAAACTTATATTTGTATATAGCAAATAAAACTCAAAACAAATCAAATAGCATTAATTAACGAACCTCCCCCATACTTAAATTACATTGTCCCCAGTGTAATCCGTCCCGGATTGGTTAGGAAAAATTAAATCATAAGTAAATAGCTTAAGTAAAAAACTCGATACCTCTCTTTGTAAGAGAGTGTCGATCGATGGTAGGCAGGTGGGGTCAATCAATTATCGCGATCCATTGTCGATCGATGGTGCCTCTATGGTGTCAATCGATGGTGGACTTAAACAGTCTACAAAAAAAACTCGAAACAAATAGTAGTATAACTAAAAACGTAATAAAAATTCACTAAACAGTGGGTTGCCTCCCACTCAGCGCTTGGTTATAGTCTTAAGCTCGACGTTGTGAACTTTCTTACTAGTATGGAGGTGGATCAACACTTGGTAAATAAGTGTCTACATCTTCTCTGTTCTTCTGAAACCATATACCAATGAAGCTCCTCATTGCCTCATCTCTTCTGGCGTTCTCATTCCTTATAACCTCTCTAGCAACCTCCATTGAATGCATTCTCCTTTGTAGGTTCTTAATACTGCGCTGTAGCATTCTATGTCTAGCAGTTGTAGTCTCTGATATATCTTCCAACTGTTGAGAAATATCTTCATTTATCAGGCTCAGAGAAAAAGAAATCTCATTGAACCTATTTTTCAATTGTGTTTCTGCTACGGTCTTCTGTCTGTTAGTTTCAGTGTCGATTGATGGTCGTAGGGTACCGTCGATCGATGCCAGTTCGTCTACCCCAATCGCATGTTGTCTTTGTATAGTATCCAAATATTTCTTCATCTCATCCATACGTGTAGTTAAAGCGGTGAGGCAGTTGTCTATAGGATAGTAGACATCATCAAGCCTCTTGTAGAAATCATCTAGTGATATCTCTTGAGCTTTGTAGATCTCGTGCACAATATCATTAATCTCTGCTCTACTGTATGTCCTTTGATTCTCCATAGACATACTGATCTTTGCTGCATGTTCTGGTAAACATATGTAGCTCTACTCAAACATAGTAGCTCTCTCTAGAACTGCTCTGATGTCTTTAGCTTGCACATTCACTATTCTTTCGTCTATAGCTCGTGCATTACCATTCTCATCTATGTAGATGCCATACTCATCTTTCATTTCCCAATAGAAAATTCTTCTGCCCTTTGCATCATAGGCTTTCACACCTTGCTCGATCCAGCCGTCGATTGATGTTGGGTTGATCCCGTTGATCGATGATGAACTTTCTAAATTATAGGCAATGGAAGTACAAATTTTGTGTACCTTCGGAGGGGTGATGTGGACCAATGCACGATGTATGTCGTCGATCGATCTAGGATGTTTAGAAGTGTATGGAACATTACGGATCAACTCGTTCTTCTACTCCTCAATGTCGATGATGCTGTAAGAGGTGCATCAATCGATGGTTGTTGTTGTTGTCCAGATAATTTACCCGATCCATTAGCCATAATAAGAGCATCTACTACATCTTCTTTAGATATATGTAGGATTCTCCCATAAAGAGCATGTGTACGTCCCTCTGGGTCTCAAAAAATTCTGAACTCATTTGGTTTAAGATGACCAATATCTGTATCTTCTGCTCTAAGTTCTTGTTTTGGTTCGTGGCTGATGCTCGTTCGATGGCCTGGAGATGCCGTCGGTCGATGCTTGTTTATCCACTTTTGGGTTCATTGCCCAGCCAGTGTCTTCTGATGCTAGGCTGCGATATTCAATCAGCTCCTCTTCTCCATCGATCGATGGTGTATGGTGACCGTCGATCGATTCTTGATTACCAACTTGTTGCCTGAACAGACTTCCAGATCCATTAGCCATTGCAAGTATATCAGCGATATCTTCCCTTGTGACATTTAGCATTTTGCCATCCATAGCTCTTGCGTGATCTTCTGGATCTCTCATGATACTGAACTCATCTGGTTGTATATAACCATATGCCTTCTCTCGTTCTGCAGCTAAATCTAGTTTAGACTCTGCTTCTTGGTCAGTATCGATCGATGGCAAATGGTTGTCGTCGATCGATGTCAATTTCCCGAGTCGATGGGAAACATGAAAAACACAAGCCTCTTCCATAGCAATACCATGATACTTGATTATTTCTTCTTCTATGTAATCTTCATCGTACTCGAGGTAGGCTGGGGTGTAACTGCCATCTACGTGGCATGTGTTAATCAGTTCTGGAGTAGGTGTGTCGATCAACAACAGAAGGTGGGCATGATGCTTACTGATGATTCAGTATCACAGAGGGCACTGGGGTATTCGTTGCTCTTGATGAAGCATGGAACCATGAACTTCCCAGGATCACTTTTCTTTTTCAGTTAAATCCTTTGTTTCATCATTTCTCTAAGATGATTGAACATGCTCTCTATATCCTCTTATGTCTCCCTTGATTCCCTGAAAAACATCCACAACCTGTGTATATAATAAGCTTCATCAAAAGGGATGTCTAAAGGAATTTTGGAGACTCTTTTAACAAAGTTATTCATTTCGTTTTCATTGACTTCTCTGCGTTGATGTTTGGGGATCTTTTGCTTCCTCTTGGAATGTCCCTCATCTTCTCTATCAAGATCCATAGCTTCAGACGTTTCAGTATTCTGTGTTGAAGCTGTCAAGGTTGGACGCACAATCAAATTTGCATTGAGGCTTGGCAGTCAATCCGGCCTTCTCCTCTGTCGATCGATGCTCAGGTCGTATAGTCGATCGATACTGCTATCTCTCTGTCGTCCAATTGTCTCGTGTCTATATCAATCGACGTTAGTCTATTCACACAAAGCTATTGATACTGCAGGAGTTGTTGTCGATCGATGCTCATTGCTTGGTGTCGATCGACACCAATGCAAACTGCCGAATGACATTGAACTTTCCACACGAAAATCTCCCTCTTGGAGCCTTTCTTTCTTAACTTCTACACAAAAATTATCATCATCAGTGCATTGACGTGGTGCTTCTATCCAGCCTCTATTTTCTCCTTGATCAGACTCTCATGCCTCCTAATGGTTTCAATTGTTTGCATCACCTGATTCTCCAGCTTCTTTACATGGGTGTTGAGATTTTCGAATTTGGTGTTGGGGTTGAGGTACAACCCATATATCTTTCCATTGAAATCCATAGTCATCTTTTGGTTGTCCCTCTAAAACTTTGTCAACCATTACTTCGATCTTGCTTTCTTGAGCTTCTGGAGGAGGATTATGGTAGTAAGAAGATCCATAAGCTTTGTTGTTGTTGAAAGGCCTTCGCTATGAACTCTGATTAAAATTACTCCTTTGACCATTTCCATAGGAGTTCCTGTTGAAACTTGGATTCCCTTGTCTCTGGAAACCATTTCCATCAATGTAGTTCACATCTTCTTTTTCAATCTCATCATCTCCAGACTCTATTGCTTCTACTTCTGCAAAAGTGACCTGTTTCCTGAGAAATTTATGAACACTATCCATTTTTGCCTTGACTTTTTCAGTCTGCTCCTTGCTCAATGCTGGAATTGATTTCTTTCTTTCAAAGTCTGTGTTCTTGGTATTGCTGCTGGATGCTAGATTTTCAATCAATCTTGTAGCTAAAAGGGGGACGTGCTATATCCGAAAATACCTATATCGTCTCTAGTACTATATGGTTCCGCTCTGCAAGAACCATACGGGGGAAATGAAAGCAGAATTTGTCACCGATTAGTAACCTAAGAAAGAGTTGTCAACGGGCCAACTGCCTTCCCTGAAGCAGAGGCCTGAAAAGTGGGGATTGAAGCCTTCAGGAATCCTGGTGCTGAAATTTCCTTCACTAGATGTGTCCAAAGCCATCTGGTACTGTAATCCAATACCTCTAAAGAAAGTGATGAGAAGATGCACTTCGTTGAACCCATGATGTGGACAATCTCTCTGGTATGATTTGAATCTGATTCAAGAGCTTCTGAAAGATTCTGAAGGGTCTTGTGAAAAAGTAGCAATCTTGTTACTCAAGTCTTCTGCTCTTGCATCGTCAAAGAAGTTACGCAAAAAAACGTTCTTGATGTCAGTCCAGGATGTCAGGGATCCTTGTGGTAACTGCTTGAGTCAATATGAAGCTTCTCCAGTAAGTGAGTACTTGAAGAGCTTACAAAAGAGATAATCTTCAGGGACTCTATTGGCTTTAATAGCAGTCACTAGATCCTCAAATCGCTCCAGATGATCCATAGGGTGCTCATGTCGCAACCCATGATAAGGCGTTTGTGCTACAAGTCCGAAGAAGGCAGGCTTGATTTCAAAATCGTTTCTCTGAAAAGCTGGAGGACGAATGGCGGATCTATTGGCGTAGAACTGGTCTGGACGATTGTAATCAGCCATTGTTCTCTGAGTAGCTTGGGTATTAGCTTCATGTTGAGCTACTGCAGCGTTTGCTTCTGCTACTGTATCAGGGATTATGGTCCCCTGATCGTCTATCTTATGACTTTCTGCATTACGCAGATGACCGTTGGGGTCACGCAAGTCTCCATTCTTATCCCTAACCAATATTAAAGTCGCAATCATCTGAACTCGTCTGCTTCCATCGATCGATGCAAGTAAGTTGTTGTCGATCAATGCTATGTGATCAGTGTCAGTCGATGTTAGAGTTCAGATGTCGGTCGATACGGTCCGTGAAAAAGTGTTGGTCGATGCAGTACAGGTATTGTCGATCGATGCTTGTCGTCTTTCTTTTCGAATCATACGTTCAAGTCTGTCGGGGTCAAAGAATATAAGTTATTGTCCTTTATTGCTCCTGGTGCTTATTTGAAAGTACATGGAAAACAAAAGAAAAGAAAAATTAGTAACTTGAAAAGTAGTAACAAGTCTAGATTAAATCCTATAAAATAAATCTAATGCGGTCAATGTTTCCTGGCAACGACGCCAAATTTGACACTAGTGTGTTTATTGTTCTAGTAGGGTATAAATATCCTAAACAATTAACTGTCAAATTAACCTTAATCTTAACACACAAAACAATACTCTTGCCAAGAGAGATCAGGTGTAGTACTTGGGGACCAAACCCACAGAGAGTAATGGCACACAATAGATTTCTTACCGGAAGTAATACGCCTTTTCGAGAGAGGAGGAGATGGGTGTTACATCATGATCCAACACTCGACATGCCAAAATTTTTGGACAGATTGCAAGGATTTGACCACAATTATAAAGGAGCCTCATGCATTACCAAGAATCTTCAGCTATGCTTCTCGCCCTTTAAGATCTCTTATATTCTGCTAGTGCAAAATGAAAATTTTAATGTTTTAGCTAGAGTTTTGAGGTTTTTTCATAGAGATCTATGTTTTATTGGTTATTTTATTCTGGTCTTGTTGTTTATATCACATTAAATTTAAGTAATAGAATAGATTTTCGTTGTAAAAAAACTTATATGAGTCTCGTATATACAAGTAAACCATATATCTAATAACCAACATTAAGCCATTTTTTACATCAAAAGGCAGTTTTATCACTCAGATTAGAGATGTCTTGGGAATCCAAACCAAAATAGAATAAACAACAAAAACTAAATTTATACAGAAAGTTCAAGCGGTTTTGGCTACCAGCATTAAACCGTTACATCAAACTCTATCCAAAGGGAATAGTTTAGTGTTTCAACATTTTTTTTAATAAAAATATTATTAAATAATTAACGTTCAAATTTGTTTGAAATAAAGCACTCATTTTCAAGTAAACCAAAAAGATACTCATTTTTTTATTAACAAGCCATTTTAATCATAAATTTTTGTTGATCATATCATTTTAGGTCTATCGTTAGTTAACTGTTATAGTTGACTAACCGTATGCCTAAAATGGCTTTTTAAGATTGATGTATTTTTGGCACAAATATAAATCAATACTTTTTAAAAATATTGAATTTTTAAAATTGAAAATATATGTTTAATAACTATAACACTAATAATAAAATTATAAATAAGAAATAATTCAAACCAAAAATATAAAGTTTTTTATTTTTCAAAGTATTATTTTTAATAAATTTCCTTTATATTCTAAAGTAATTAGTTAACATATTACTAATTGTATATTTAATTATAAGATGATTATGAAGAACTATTATATTTATTTACGATTAATTTTCGTAACAATTTATATAATCTTATTTGAATGTTTTATAATTTTAACGTCAAAAATTATAAGTGAAATGTTAATTCAACTTTTTATTCTCAAAGGAAAATAGTTATCCAAAAATTTTTTTATATAATTTCTATAAATATGTTACAAGATTTCTTTTATATTTTAATGAAAAAGTTTCACCATATAAAATATTTCTACAGAATCATGAAGAATCTATATATCATTAATTTTATTATTGTTAGAATCAAAAAATATATTAATATTTTACAAAAAATCAAAAAATATTAACTATAATCCAATTAGGACTATATTAATAGTTACAAAGTAACATAATTGTCGTAAAAAACTGTAAAAGTTTTTTTTTATAATAATTATAACTATTTTAGAATATAAATCAAATTTCTCTAATATATAAAATTTTATAGTTGCTAAATAATTTTTCTAAAAGTTAATTTCTAAATTTTTTGAGAAAAAAAGTTATTGATTTATATTTGTTCAAAAAAGACATCAACTTTAAAAGTTTTTTATGCCTATGGTTAGTCAACAAAATTTTATTATTAAAATAGCTTGCAAAAAATGTTTAGTGTTTTTTTTTTTAATTTATCAAAAAGTTTATGATTTATTTTAATTAAATTTAAAAGTTGATGATTTAAATGATATTTTTTATTTTTTTATCGTTTACGACGATTTATGTTTGAAAAATATTTTTTTTAAACTTCTTTACACATATTGCAATCATCATTCCCAAATAAGCTTTTACAAAAATGTTTTAATTACTTTGACTTGCTTCAATTTTTTCAACTGGTAAAAATTCGAAATATATTATATTATGAGGAGTACTCCCTCCGTTTCATATTAGTTGTCGTTCTAGGTTTATGCACACACATTAAGAAAACATTTAATTTTACATATTTTGAAAATAAAAACACTATTACCAATACACCTACCCATATACCAACCAATAGAAAAATAGAATAGAGAATATTATCAATAAATTTTGCATTGAAAACCGAAAACGACACTTATTTTGAAACAAAAATTCTACTCCAGAACGACAAATATTTTGAAACGGAGGGAGTATTAGATAGCTACGATTTTTTATAATTATATTGACTAGAAACAAGTTAACATCGGGAATTACAATGACAACTTAAAAAGAAAAAGAACTCATAAGCAAAAGATCCATTTATATTAAGTTCACTGGATCTTTCTTTTTTTTTTATTTGTTTATTTTGGTTGGAGATCGGATGTAATTCAAGGACACTTGGGAGTCTTTTTGCTGCTTAGCTTGTCACGATAGCAAGCACACTCATGCTTGTTCCCGTAAGTTCCTGAAGGAACACACTTACACTCTTTGCAGCATATCCCACAATACTTCAAACATCTATCCTTCATCCCTGCTTCTTGGCATCTCACTTCACACTTCCCTCCACACCATTTCTCTAACTCTGCTCCATCTTTGATCTCCGGCGCTGGAGCTACCGCGCCACCACCTTCATAATAATGAAATATTCATTTCAGATGTTGTTACACATATATTAATACCCTTAACACTTTTGCTTCTTATGCCATATAGAGTAAGTTCACTTCACTTTGCTAACTTTTTAGTCAATAAGTATCAACAAACATTTATTACCTAAATCACTTGACCAAGTAATATCATAATTAACTATATAAAGTAGAAAGAAGAAGAGGAGAGTCTTGGAAGATATTGACGAACTTAATATAGTTGCCGACGAAAGAGATGAAGTGATTAGAAGAAGTGAGGCAACAAAGAATATGCAGACAGTTATCTTCATGATTCTTTTCACTGGTTTTCTTTAAGTGACCGAGGATGGTAGCAAGGATCAAGTTAGTATTGATGTTGTGATATCTTTATTGGTCTTTTATAGGCCAAGCTACCAACTTCTTTTTCAATTGGACTTCTTGTATTATTCCCTTCCAACTTCGATTATCTTTTTATTAAATAAAACCAACATGTTCTACTGTTCTTACTTTTATTTTAATTCTCTTTCATAATAAAGAATTTCCAAACCAACAAACCAATATTTTATTGTAATCTCTAAAACCTGTATAATACGAAGTTCTTTACCGTATTGATTTTAGTTACTCGAGATCCTAGACTGTTTACATGCTTATTTCTGGTGTATATTTTTTACCATTTATAAGAAATACAATAGCCAAAAAGAAAAGAATTCTCATTAAGAATATACGAATCATAGTCTCTCAATCTTATTATGAATCAAACTATAGACCAATATTAATTATTTTCACATTTTACATATATTATTATTTATAATAAAAATATATGCAATTGTTCATTACAAATTTAGTTATGGTTTTTAAACGAACTACAATATTTAGCTTGAGTTTGAGTTTCGGATTCGACCATTATAATAGCTAGTGATAATATGCACATACTTATTAATATTCAAGATGTGTTATCTGATTTGAAAAATGATATTCGAAGAATTCAGATCTGGTTAATGATTTTACATATTCGATGAATTCATATATGAATCCGAATAGTAAAATTTTAGTATGGATATCCGGATCAAAATCTATTATATATTTTAAAATATTAAAATATAATTATATTTATAAAGGATACTATATATTACTTTTATATAAAATAATTAAATTATACTTTTATTAAATTTAGATATTTTCAATTTAAAAAAAAATAGATTAAACAAATGGTTAATCAGTTAATGTTTAATTTAATTAATTAATTTATTTTTATTTTTAAAAGATTTGAATCCGGATATCTACGAATATTCAAGTTTTAGTTAGAATATCCTAATTTCAGATATCTAGAGTTCCAAATCTAGATATGGATAGTAGTTTTACGGAATTGACATATCCAAATTCAGATCTAGATATCCAACCCATATCATTCAATTGTATATTCTCAAGAATAAATATTTTAATCTATTCATAAAGTGTTGAGGGAAACAGGCTGGTAACAGATGGAGAATGAACATGAACAAACAACGAGATAGTCTCCTGAAGTCCTCTTTCCACGCGGTTTCCGCACATGACTCCCATACTTACTTATTTTGTTTGTTTTAGCCAAATAGAACATTTTTCAACCACTATCAAAGACTAATTAATTATTTAATTGGTAATACCGATACTATCAGCCAACGCTCTGTTTGTAAATGGTATTAATTGTTGATGTTTTACAAAAACCACAAAACACTGTAAATCATTTTAAATTATGTTATACCACTATAAATCTCTCAAAATCTGCCTTAAACTAGCATTTTTTGTTGTGTGTGTTTTTTAGGTGGAAAAATAATTTTATAAAACTTCATTTAAATTTTAAAATAAAATAACAATATATATATTAAGATATTACAGATTCTGATCCTCTATTTTAAAATGCGAGATTATTTTTAACCAATTTTTATTTTATTTAATTTTTAATGTATTAAAAATTATTTTGATATTTTTTATTATATAGCTTATTTTTTTTATCTCATTGTAGATTTAAAATTTATTTTTTGTATTTTATATTTATACTTTTTATAAAACAGAAAATTTTCTAAAAGTCAAAATTAAAATTTAGAACCTATTAATAATTTTATTTGGGGTAGATGATATATTATATAATTTTTAAAAGTCTTGTATTTATTATATGTTAATCAAAATTTATATACACATATATTTTATATAGTGTATAGTTTTATTTTACTATGTGTTATCAAAATTATTTTAATTTCAAGGAACGTTTTTTCATTTTGTTAAAATAAAATAGTCTAAGCCATTAATTTAAATGCAATTTGCAAAAACTATCTAAAACTTGGTTTTAAGTGCAAAATATACCTCAGTTTTAATCAAATACAAAGGTAACCTAAAATATTAGTGAAATTACAATCAACTCTTTATCACCAAACAAAAAATAAGTATACATTTTTATGAATATAATTCTAAAAAGTTTTATATGGTTTTGAAAATCTTATTTGAAAAGACTTCCTAGAAATCTCCGTGAAAGGAAGGCTAGTCATGAAACCCATTTCTCACGTATATGGGATTATCAGGCTGAGATCCTTCGAACAAATCCGTTTTCAACTATGGAAATTGAAACGATTCCAGGTTCAACTCCACCAAGTAGACAAAGGTTTGATAGTCTCTATATTTGCTTTGAGGCACAAAGAGAATCATGGATAGAACTTGTATACCTATCATAGGTTTGGATGGTGCTTTTCTTAAATGGGATATCAAAGGGCACTTGTTAGCTGCAGCGGGAGAGATGGTGATAATAGGATAGTTCCAATTGCTTGGACTGTGGTTGAGATTGAGAATAATACTAACTAGGAATGGTTTGTTCAACATCTAAGAGCTGACTTGAGACTAGGAGATGAGAAAAATATAACAATCATATCAGACAAACAAAAGGTTAATAGATTTGATGTTTTGTTCACTTTTCAATTTTTTTTATTTATTAACAATGTTTTGTTACTTGTAGGGATTAGTGAATGCAGTGAAAAATGAGCTCCCATCAGCTGAGCATCACATGTATTGTAGACACATTATAGCTAACTGGAAGAGGGATAACAAACATCTAGAGTTGGAGCGGCTATTTTGGATAATAGCACACAACTACACCAAAAGAGAATATACTCATAATTTACAAGCCTTAAGAATTTATAATGCAGGTGCGTATGATACATTATTACGCACTAATCCTGAGACATGGGCACAAGCTTTCTTTAAGGTTGGATCTTGCTGCAATGATAACTTAAACAATCTTAGTGAGTCATTCAATAGAACAATCAAGGAAGCTAGGAAAAAACCTATACTTGACATGTTAGAAGACATTAGGAGACAATGCATGGTAAAGAATGCAAAAAGAGCTATAGAAGCTAATAGGTTGAAGACCAAATTTACTAAGAGAGCTCAGGCTGAGATTGAAATGACTAAGGAAAAGTCAAAGAATTGTGTTAGATACATGGCTTGTAGAAATTTTCATGAGATAGATGACCATGGTGTGTCTTATTGTGTGGAAATGGACAAAAAAGAATGTGGTTGTTTGAAGTGGCAATTGACAGGTATACCTTGCATTCATGCCTCGTGTGTTATCACAGCAAAAAATAAAGAATTGATGAGTATGTTGCTAATATTACACAACAAGAATGTGGCAGCAAACATATTCCCGTGGGATTAAGCCTGTTCAAGGAATGTTGTTATGGCCAATGTTGAATAGGTTATCAGTTCTGCCACCACCATATAGAGTAGGCACTCGTGGAAGACCAATCAACCATGATAGGAGGAAAGAGCGTAATGAGTCTTCTTCGTCCTCTAACAAGACCAAGTTATCTAGGGAAAAGCATGTCATCACATGTTCTAATTGTAGGGAAGAAGGTCACAATAAAACAACATGTTCATCCCCTGCTGTGGAGAGTGAACCTAAAAGACCTAGAGGCCAACCAAGAAAAGAATGCTTGGTATGTGTTATTTGTTTGTTAGGAGTTATAACTTGATGTTTATCTGTTTTTTTTGTCAAACAACTTGATGTTTATCTATACGTTCTTATTTACTAAGTTTCTTTTGTAGGGACAAGCAACACAAGGCATTTCACAAGATCAACTACAAGCTGGAACGTGAATGTGAAAATCATCTTCAACTAATGGCGTGTGCACTTCAATTTTTTTTTAAAATTATTTATATGCTTTTGAATGTGTGAACTTCAAGTTTTTTTTTCTAGGTAAACTAATTTTTTTTTTCAAACAAAAGTGAAGTTAAACTTTTAAGCGTTGTTTTGGTGTATATATGATTCAAGTGTGAACAAACTAGTACAAACACATAAAGAACAATAACAGAACAAGTCCTAATATATAGTGGGATCTAGAGATTTAAGGAGATAATATATTAGACTAAACGTAAACGATGTTGTTTGAATACTTAATAGGGTGTTAACATAGTTTAACTGTTAACTTTTTAAGTGATTATAGTGGCTTGGTCAAATTAAATTTGGGATTTTAATGAATTTTTTAAAAATATGAGATTAAATTGACTCTTTATAAAATTAGAGATTTATTTGGCCTAGATGTAAAAGTTTGGGATTTATTTGACATTTTTCCCTTTTTTACATTGTTGAAAAATCGAATGTGTTAACCAGTTTTTTTTTTGTCTATTAGCCTTTTTTCTTCAAACACCTAAGTTTTCCCTTGATTTTCACAAAATTTTCACCAAGTTTCTTTCATTATGCATATCTATGACTCATGTGGTGTATGAGAATTGGGTGCATCTTTAAGATGGAGATTCTCAGTCGATGAAAAGAGACATGGAAGGTTACTTGCTTTGGAATTGAGCTCCACTCTGGAAGAGTTACAGAGAATAGTTTTAGAGGATTTGGTTTCGAAAAGACATGTGATAATTTGGAGATAAGTTATATACCTATTAGGTTGATCAATACATCATGATTCCAGCAGTGATTATTGGACACAATTGCAAGCGTAAAAAAATATTCTAGGGTTTTCGAAAAAGAATCAGTCAACTCGATTGTGTTTTACCTATAAAGATAAGCATGGGAATCCAAATTAAGCCGACATTGATCTTAATAAGATGCCAACTCATGCAACTATCGGTGAAGAGGAGAGAAATTCTTGTAACAATGGGGGACAATTCAAGTAATGTTATGGCTGATATGCATAACAAGAAGAAGAAAGGAAAGAGGAAGCAAGTCGACGTTGATGGAAATGATTATGATGCTGACACCATCATCTATGAAAAAGAAAACAGAGAAAATTTGTCTAAGAGTTCTTTAGACGAAGTTGTTAATAAAAGAGATCTTTTCCACAACAAAATAGTTTTGAAGGCCAGTCCGGTTACACATTCCTCTTATAAGACTGATTTCACTGGTAGATTTTAATATTTATTTATTGCATTTTGTTAATCGATTAAAGGTTTTAGCAAAGTCATCAGGCGTGTTATTGTTGTCAATGTAACATTCTTAAAAAGTAAATTCAAAGGGGTGCTACTGGTTGTAACTGCTTTAGATAGAAAATTAAATTTGTATCATATTGCATTCAGGGTAGTAACCTCTGAGAATGAACGGTCTTGGAAATGGTTTATGAGACAATTAAAGTTATTGTTGTTGATGATAATGGGTTGGCTTGTATGTCAGACAGACAAGAGTTTATAACTAAGGCACTTGAGAACGTGTATCCACTAGCGAGACATGGTATTTGTATTCAACATTTGTTGAATAATTTGGTAACATATTTCAAGGAAAACGGATTAGCTTGGTTGATTTCTAAGGTTTCAAAGGCTTATAGAGTGGCTGATTTTCAAAAGACGCTTGCTCATGTTTGCAATATCAGTCCATCAATTGAAAAATATCTTGTGGAAGCAAATATGCAAAAATGTGCTAGGTGTCAATTTGATGGATACAAGTATAGACATTAGAACAACCAATCTTGCTGAGTCTATCAATTCTGCCTTGCGTTCGCGGAGAGAGTATCCCATAATTTCTTTATTGCATAGTATTAAAGAAATGTTGACACACTGATTTTTTAGCGTAAGAAATTGATTTTAAAGCATATGCATCATTTGACCATAGATGTGGAGAAAAAAATTGATAGGAGAATCGAGAAGGGAAAAACTTTTGTTGTTTACCCTGTTAACAATAATTAGCTGCTTGTTAGAGGTGACATAATCAACTGCTTAGTTGATTTGAATAAACAAACTTTTCTTGTGGGAAATATGAACTTTTGAAGATCCCTTGTAGACACGTAGTAAAAACCAGTTTCTTTGTTGGCAGAGAATCACACATATTGACTGATTTGATGTACACGACAGGAGCTTGGAAAGAAGCTTATCATGAAAGCATAAATTTTATTGTTGTTCCTGAAGATTTTGGTCCCCCCCAGAAGATATTGAAAATTTTGAAGTGCTACCACCTGAGACAAGGTTGGTTGGAAGAAAAAGAAAACACAGATATAGAATTGTTGGAAACAAAACTCGATCATCACAAGTGCAGTAGATGTGGTGTTGGCGACCACAACAGAGCAACTTGAGAGACGCTAATATAGTCGATTTGTTTGTTGTGTTTTTCTTAGTTTGAATGGTTTTCTTTCTAGAAACTAAAAAAGAGCATGTTTGTTTCAGTTTTATTTACAACTTTGATTTCATGTTTGCAACTTTGTTTCAGTTTTTTAGACTACATTTGATTGATTTCTAGTAACCAGTTTTTTGTTGTCCATCGTTGCAAACAAGCATAAAATTATTGTTTGACATTGTTCAAAGTTAGAACCTGTTTCATGTTGATCACTGCAGAGTACATCGCTTCATTAGTTTGATTTCAGTTGCATATACAACAATCTTGAACCAAAACAAAATGATTTCATTCATAAGCTTATTTAAGTTTCGAAGACAATCTTGGTTACATAATCATTGCAAGTTTGAAGAAAATAGAAAGAACCAGTAGATCAATTTCATTCATTCTTGGCTATTTAATTTTCCAAAAAATCATAGAATGGTTCCTAAATAACCTACTTCAAGGAAATTTTTCTGCTTCCTAACTTCTTCCTCCACTGTCTTCTTTAAACTTTTTTTAGATCTTTAACCTCTTTTGCAATTCTCCATTGCTCAACATCTATCCTTTGAATCTCATTAATCAAAGCTTCATCAACCCACTTAAATAAATGGTTTTCTTTTTTTCTCTATATCAATATCCATAAAAAAATCAAAACATATCGAATCTATAGGAAAACAATGTCAAAAACAAATAGAAACTATGAGAAATCGAATGAAAAATAAATCAAAACTATTGGAAAACAATGTGAAAAACAAATTGAAAACTATGGGAAATCAAGATGAAAAAAAAATTGAATATATGCCAAAACAAAGGGATATCAAATCAAAACTATGAACAAACGAATTGAGACAATTGATAACCTGTAACCCAATCTCACATCTATAGAATATTCTGCGAGGGTTCTCATCGGTTTTTGAATAGAATATCACAGCCCTTCTCCCACACCAGCACGTAGAAGGAACCCCTTCAAAGAATCGCATGTGCATCATCATGCTTGAGAGAAAAGAGTTTGGAGAGAAATATAAGTTTTGAGAGAAAATATGGTCGCTCTCAGGGTTTTTGGTCTTACATATGTCAGGTATTAGTTAACTATTGGATTTCAACTGAGTCGGGTTTAAAACTTGCTTAGGGGGTTTAGAGAATTGTATACAAAATATTATTTTCTTGTATATGATTTCTAGTATGAAAGTATGATTTTAGGTTTATGTTCCGTTAATGTTTCTAGAATGTTTGGTTTACACTCTTGTTTAAGTACTCGTTTGGGGTTTATGGAATCATTTGGAGTTTATGTTTTCATTCAAGGTTTTCGTTAGGGTCTCATTTAGGGTATAGTCTCTGGTTTAGGGTATAGGGTATCATTTAGAGTTTAGGGTCTCAGATATATTCAGGTAAAACATGGTTTTGGATTCTCAAAATCAATAATGTATGTCTTTTACTCTGTAAACTAAAACCATGTCAATGAAATTGATGCATTTTGTAATTTCATTGAATAAGACCTATACTAAACAAGAACTCTTAAAAATCATATCTAACCATAACATCAAAAAGTCACTCCTAATAATCACCTCTAACAATAAAACATAAATTTCAGATAATCTCAATACACTTCAAAACCTCACACTTATGAGGTTCATACTTTGACATTCTTTCAATCAACTATGGATCAGTAGCTGCTTCCCATATATCCCACATAATCTTTGTCCGAGCTCCCTTGATGTTATCATCATCCACCAATGACAACTCCAACACAAGAAAGTGGCATTCAATGTGTTTTATAGTGAAAAAACTACAATCACAACCAGTTTGGTTAAGACCACGCATAAGGACATAGGAAACATTGTACGGAGTGATGTTGATATGCTTCTGCATTCTTAATGAATGAACGACTTTGACGATCCAAGGAACAAGGAACATGAATGCTTTCACTTCCTTGTGATTTTGTCTACCCCCGCAATCAAACACTTCTATATACCTATTCACGAAACTGATGCATAATGCAATCCAATGACTGCAATTGACCCAGACAGGAACGCACATCCGATCCACATCAACATTTCACAAGTTTTGTGTTCTTCCATGAGAAGGCAGTTGACCTTTACCGTAATCCAGTAGCAACTTATCCGTCTTGTACTTTGTCTTACCCTTAAATAATTCTTGTAATCACCTCTAATGAGGTCGCTGAACGTGCATGTCATGAAAGCAACACGATCCGGTTTTCATGGTCGCAATGTTGTTCTTTCGCAGAATATGAAAATTACAGCATCAATCTCCTACGAAAACAAGACTGTTGTTAGTAGATAGTTTATATAATAGCTTATAGTTAATATAAGTCAGTAGTTGAATGCTTACGTGGTTGTGAAGCCACTTGCTTTTACTCATAATACGAACAGCTAGTTTCAAGTTTAAAAGAGAAGGACCAATCTGTATAGCTCTGTAATCAAATTGAATGGTACAACATAAATTAGTATCAACATCATAGAATGAGATATAAAATGGATTAACTTACATTCATGAATCTTGCTAGTTTGTAAGTTTTTTAAAAATCCTCTTCACGCACAAACACCAAATTGAAATCAAGATCTGCTTCTCCAGCTTGATCTATTTTTTCGTCATCTAATTGCGGTGTTGACATCTTCAGTGATATTCCTGGAAACAACCATTCCAATAGATTTTCGGCTTTAGCTTGAGAAGGATCAATTTTTTTAACAAATGTCCTTCAAGAAACTTTCCAAGTAATCTTGTTTACCCATCTCAAGACCAATGTCTGATGATTGATGTGGGAACCAAAATTTTCATTGTCGATTTTAGTTAATGGAGAAAAGTACAGATTCTCGACTTTTCTTGAGGATCTGGATTCTCTACGTAATCACAAACACAAAAAGAGCAAGACGGCATAATATTGTATAAAGTTTCACATAGGGGGTTTACTGATTGAGATATAGAAGGATTTACAGATTTTCACCAAAAAAGGGATGCACGGAAAACCACTAACGATGAAGAACATAAGAACAAAGCAACAAAAAAATGTTCTAAGTATCAAACTTGCTAATCTAACAACCTAAGTCCTAAGTTCTTCTAAAGCTAACAGAGATTTATTAATGCCTATCTTTCGACCATCTTCCATCAATACTCGGGGTATCGTATATATAGTCTCTTGGAGTCGGCCATCTTTCCTTATCCTCTCGAAATTCGAGTCTATATCAATCTTATATCCTTCCTTATCTTCTCGATTTCCATGTTTATCTTGAAAATTTTACGTTGATCTGACTTCTCCCATTTTTCTTTATCAAGTCAGAAAACCATCATTGCAATTCAGGCTAGTTCTGACTTTAAATCATAAGTGGACTTTTATCATGTTTTAGGTCGTTTCAGATCGTTTTACGACTTGTCTGTGTTTACGACTTTTCTCGGAGAAATTTTTAATTTGTCTTATTTACGGTCTTTATGCCGTTAGTTTTACAAGTAGATGAAAATCAATTTGTTTCGTCAAAAACACAATGGTTTTAAGTTAACCATCATCGTCTCGACGCTTGACTTAAACTTTTACGTGAAAAAATGTCTTGCTTATTTTCTTTGTAAAAACTCAACGAAAACTATGATTGCAACAAAACAAAAGGCACTACAAGAAAACAAACAATTTATGACTACAAAGTTAGTAGGTAATTAGTCGTAAAACTAAGGTTTACGACTGATTTGCGACCACACATGATGGTAGGAAAACAATGTGTCACAAAAAAGAACAGTCGTAAATCAGTCGGCAAATAAAGACTGATTTACGATTGTTTTACGAGTATAGTACAAAGTCACGAAACAGTCGGAAATTAGTCGTTAATAGTTGCTACTGTTTTGCGACTACCTTACGACTAATCTATGACTTTATTTCAGTCGTTACAAAGTCACACTATGTCATTGTAAATCAGTCGCCAAAGCAGTCGTAAAAAGTCAGTCGGTAATCAGTCGTAAAATCAATCATAAAACATGTAGTCGCGAATCAGTCGTAAAACCAATCCTAAAATACGTAGTCGTTAATCAGTCATCAAATATTTTTGCTACTAATTAGCGACTACCTGACTGCTATTGTTTTAATCAAAATGAATACTCATTTCCGACTGATTAGCGACTAACATGTGTTTCCTAATTTTCCTAATAAACAAGATTAGTTTCCTAAATTTGAGTTTTAGGAATCAACTTGACCATCCCTTCATACTCAATTTGTATGATAACAGTTAAGATCCCGTAGTAATCAACTTCATCAGATACATTTGTGTAACTTTTTCCTTTAATACATACACCATAGTTACAAGTCTTCTGTCCCTCGCCATGCTTCTGTGTATGAAACAAAAAGCCTCTCGTGAAATAGATAGGCCAGGTTTTGGCCTTATTCACGGGTCCATGCACAATATCTTTAACCCAAGGAGGAAAATCATGTGTTACTCCAATATATATATATATATATATAATATCAATGTATACAATTATAAACATTCATATATAAGGTGTATTAGTCACACGTACACAATCTTTGACCCATATATGATATTCGTCAGCTCTCTTCACGGAGAGTTCTTTTTCAGGGAGGTCTGGGTATTTGGCACTTAGGAAATCTTCAAACATCCTACATTAGTCGACCAAAGTTAATTTAAAAAACTATAGTAGGATAAATCAAATATATAATAATTACCAAATTATACCTCTCAAATAGTTGAAAATAATCACAATTCCGTATAACATATGCATGTGCCCATCTATAATCTTTCTCCGAAAGCCATATTTCTTGCATTTCTCCACTTGGCCGACCTATGTGTGTAAATATATCAGGAACTCCAGGGACATGATATACAGGGACTTCACCTTCATCAAATCTTGTTAACCTACCCAAATGATTAAGAAAAGTAATATACATTAATATATTGAATAAATAGCATTTTCCTACAGATAAAAAGTGAATCCGAGAAGTAAGCTAATGATAATGTTTACCTTGATTTTGTTTGTATATGATCAGCAAAGTAATGCTCTGAGAAATAAGCTATCTCATCATTTATATATGATTCGATAATCGAGCCGGCCGCAAATCTTTTGTTCTTGGCTTTCGCTTTCAACCTTTTGAAATTCCTCTCATAAACATACATCCATCTATATTGCACAGGTCCTCCGAGTTCAGCTTCATAAGGGAGATGTATAGGCAGATGCTCCATAACATCGAAAAATGATGGTGGAAAGATCTTCTCCAAATTGCAGATGATCAAAACAATGTTTTGTTTTAGAATTTGGAAACGATTTTTCTGCAAAGTTCTTGAGCAAAGATCACAGAAAAAGCATCCAACCGCCACAATATTCAAAATATATATCTTAGTAGTTAATACACACTATAATCATATATAAAATTATATAATTTGAAATATAAAAAACTTTAGATAATAAGCACCTGATAACGCAAGATGGACGTTCTCGTCTAGGAGTTCTGAAAAGATAAATGGAAGTAACCGCTCCATAAAAACATGGCAGTCATGACTCTTCATGCCAGAAAACTTGTTATTCTCTATATCATCACAACTAGCTAAGTCTGAAGCATATCCGTCTGGGAACTTAACTGCGTGTTTCACATATTCCAATAAACTTTTTCTTTCGTCTTCGTCCAATGTGTAGGGGGGAAATGGAGCTTGACCATCACCATCAACATGTAAGTGTGGCCGCTCACAGAATAGTGCTATATCCAATCTTGACTTGATTGTGTCTTTTGATTTACCCTTAACATTCATAAGAGTATTCATGATGTTATCAAAAAAATTCTTCTCTATATGCATCACATCAAGATTATGACGGAGAATTAGGTCCCTCCAGTATGGCAACTCCCAAAAAATGTTTTTCTTCTGCCAGTTATGGTACTTTCCATAGCCAGGCTTCTTCTTTTCATGACCGTTTCCACCGCATTGTGACGTTTTCGGTGGATTGACACCGTCTAACCGCTCAGAATACACTTGCTCACCAGTTAAAGAATCAGGTGGAAAATCCTTTAAGGCGTGTTTTCCCTTCAAAAAGTCCTTTCTATTTTTCCTTAGTGGATGACCATGAGGAAGAAATCTTCGGTGACAATCAAACCAACATGTCTTCCTTCCATTAGGTAGATAAAAAGCCTTTGTATCTTCCATGCAAATTGGACAAGCCAATTTACCATGGGTCGTCCATCCTGATAGCATGCCATACGCCGGAAAATCGCTTATTGTCCACAAAAGCATGGCTTTGAGATTGAAATTTTGATTTAAGGACACATCGTATGCTTCAATTCCAGTTGACCATAATTCTTTTAACTCCTCAATCAAAGGTTTGAGGAAGATATCAATACTATCTCGTGGATGATTTGGTCCAGAATTCAAAATTGTAAGAAACAAGTACTCTGTATTCATGCACATACCATGAGGTAGATTATATGGAGTCAAGATCACAGGCCACAACGAATGATTACGAGACATCCCAAATGGATTGAATCCATCGGTACATAATCCAAGATAAACATTACGAGGTTCTTCGGTAAACCGGGGATGTATTTATTTAAAGTGTTTCCACTCTGCCGCATCAGATGGATGACACATTTCCCCCTCCTTTGTCTGGTGCTCCGCATGCCATCTCATTGTCGCTGCTGTCTTCTTGCTTTGATACATTCTCTTCAGCCTGTCAGCTATAGGTAGATACCACATACGACTATATGGTACCTTGGTTCTACGTCTTTTGTCCCTAGGCTTCCATTTGTCTGCACCACAAAATTGGCAGTTTTTCCCATCTTTCATCTTCTTTCCAGAAGATCATACAATTGTTAATACAAACATCAATTGTATAATATGGGAGCCCTAAATTGCGCATCAACTTTTCGGTTTCATAGTGTGATTCGGTTGCCGTGTTTCCTTCTGGTAAATAGTCTGTCAACATTTAACATACTGAATCCACACACTTTTCACTCTGATTATAATCTGCCTAGTTTTGCAAGACCCGAGCAGCTAAAGATAATTGCGACTGCCCTTCACGACAACCATCATACAAACGATTTTGTGCTCCTTCTAACAAATCGTAGAACTTCTTGGAATGGTTGTGTTGCGGGTCTACTACATTCTGATAACTATCATCTTGTTGATAGTTAACAAAACTCACATTATCACGAAACACATCATTCACCATATCATCATAATTGTTATCTTCATTACCAACTTCTTCACTACCACTTAAATGCGTAGGGTCAACATTACTTGTTCCTAATTCCATATCAATTTCTTCTCCATGCTTATACCAAACATAATAGTCTGGCATAAATCCTCTATTATATATATGTTTCCAAATTTTTGATCCGGGGAGAAATTTATCGTTCCGGCAAACACTACATGGGCAGAAAAACTTACCGTTATTGCTTTGTGCTAGAGGCTGACCGTTTGCAAATGTCATAAATTGATCCACCCCCGTTATGAACTCTTTCAAAAATTTCCCCGTCTCTTCATCGATCCTTTTGTACATCCACTCTCAGAAATTTGAATAATTGTAATTTCCAGACATTGTACAACATAAAACTTTTATTTATTTTTAACACTGAAACTTTTGTTTTCTAAGTTTCGTTTTCTAACTTTCGTTTTCTAACTTTCGTTTTTTTTTCTTTTTCTTTTCTTTTGTGTTTTCTACGAGTAAGGAAAAGAAAACGAGTCAGAGCATGTATTTATATATAAAACATCCGACTAATTAGTGACCCATTAGCGACTGCCTAACAAAAATTAGGTAGCATTACAAAAACATGTATATCACGTGTTGTACCGGTTTTTAACGTCTGTTTTGCGACTGAGTTATGACCACATATATCAGTCGCTCAACAGTCACAAAATTTACGACTGATCGGCGACTACTTATTTCCGACCCCAAATCAATCGTTATGTAGTCGTTATTGTATGACTATTTTGCGACTAATTTTCGTGGTCCCTAATAAAAGACTAATATACGACTGAATTTTTGTAGTCGCAAAGAAGTCCCGAAACAGTCGGAATGTAGTCGTAAAGTTTTGCGACTACATTATTAGTCGCAAAGTGCAGTCGCTAAACGCAGGTTTTCTTGTAGTGAGGCATTTTGAACGAGATTCAATCGAGAACTTGATGAGCAGTGATCATGGAAATGAGGAGGCTTCATGGGTGATGAGACATGAATACAGATCTTGAAGGACGATGAGAGATATAGAGAGAGACTTCATGGGCGATGAGGAAGGCTTCATGGGTGATGAGGGAGAGCGATGAAGTTTTGTGGGAGATGAGGAATATAGAGAAAGAGATACTTCATGGACGATGAGGAAGGCTTCATGGGCGATGAGGGAGAGGTGATGAAGATTGGTGGGCGATTACATAAACAGCGTAATTTATGTGTAATTATTGCAAGCTAGTGATGAGCGTTTAATCGGTATCTACTGCCATGAATGATTTCATCCTTGTATCGAGGTTTTCTGCCGTCAATTAGTTTAATGCAGGAAATTATCTTACTTTTAGCTTCTATGAATATGGAGTCCTCTTATTTCATTCCTCTTACACCTCCTTTGCTCTTTAGTTTCTCTCGCTCTATAACTTCTCTCTACTTTTGTATTCCTAAACCATGATGACTTCTTTCCGTGATGAACTGAAGCGCCCTGATGCAGAGATGGAGAATTCTCTTCATGCATGTTTTTTCAAACTCTCCCCCCAGTTAGCGCATTAGTTCATACGGCTGAGTTGCCATCCAGCCCGCTTATTGTTACCAAAGCTAAAATGATTGCGGCACTACTGATTGTTCCTGAGGCTGTGATACAGCCAACAGGTTCTTCAAGCACTCCGGTTTCTGTTGCCGAGGCTGAGCAGGCTTCTGAATCCATGACCTCCCCTCCTGCGAAGAGGGAGCTTGTTTTGGGGTTACCCACTGCCAGTGCTGCACCAAAAAGACGTAATAGACCTAATGGCGGTCTTGAGGTTACTAAGAAGAGGAGATGCGTTAAAAGTAATGTGGATGAGCCTTCACCTTTGGGAGCATCTCAATCTTCTTCGATTCCGGAACATCATGCCAAGGTTTGATCGGAGATATGTCGCAAGGATTTGTTTTGTTTGTGTGTTTGCTTCCTCTGATTCTTTTTTTTTGTATTGTTTATTTGTTGATTGACGGGATGATAGGTGATTGTGGTTCTGAGGTTGATCAAGTGACGAAGGAGCTTGCTGAGTCGAAGGAAAAATCATCGTTGTTGGAAGCGAGACTAGGGGAGATTGAGAGCAAACACATCTTTGAGAGGTCACGGTCGGAAACTAAGATCGGTGATATTGAGAGAGACTTTGGGCGAGCCATGAGTCTCTTGCTTAAATAGAAAAAAATGAGGGACTCAAAAGCTTTGGAGGTACACCATCTGAAGCGTCGAATCCAAGGCGAGGGGAGTTCCGTGAACTGCAGAGTTGAGGAAGTCAAGGCTGAGATCAGGAGATACTTATGCACCGAATTCCAGTCACATTTGACGAGGATCACACATTTTCTGGATGCCTTGATGAAAATCCATAGCAGGAACATTGCTTCGGCCATCGTCAAAGGGAGTATTGGTGAGATCGATCTGCTGTAAGGGAGTGATTCCCCATCTCCTAGGGCCGAGGAGGCTAAAATGTATGCTCATAAGGAAGAGCTGGTAGCGACCGAGGGAGACTTTGATTCTATCTTTGCTGGCCTGAAATCTGATTGAATTCTTTACCCTCTTTCTTCTGGTTCTAATGAGTGAGATCCTATGAAGACGAGGCCTCAAGATACGATTGAGGGAAGTGGGACTTGCATGACTCTGAACCCTGGTGCTGCTGTGAGCGAGGACGAGGTCCCATCTTTCAAGGATGAGTGAGATCTTAGTCCCACTTTGGGGTGTTTGATATCTATGGTTTTTTCAGCCAAGTGTGTCCATGTTTCTTTTTATGTTTTGGACTGGCTGTATGTGGCTATGAATCCTTACCCCTTTGTGGGCTTTTAAGTATTTTATTTAGATCTATAAAAGTGAGTTTTATCTACTACGTATGGTGCAGCTATTTGTGTATATATATATATATATATATATATATATATATATATATATATATATATATAGAGAGAGAGAGAGAGAGAGAGAGAGAGTATGAGCTGTCATCTTGTTCTTGACAGTCAGCAGATCGTTATACTTGTTGTTGTGTAAGACGAGAGTGCTCGAAAGCTTTTCGTTTGGCAAAGCCTCATAAATGTACAAATATGAACGAAGGGACATGTTTTGGATTCTCGTATCGGTCCCTTGATACTTTTCCTTGAGATGTTCAAGACCAGTGTTATGGGTTTAGGGAAATATCTAGGCTTACAATCGGTTTAGGATTTTTGATGACTGTTTTGGCTTAAATCACCAGTTTCGGTTTAGACTTGATTTTGTTTCAGATTTGAAGTCTTCAAAAATTCTACGCTTATGTGACTTGCATCGATCGAGAATCGAGCTTCTCTCCAAAGATAAATACCAGGCCTCAGGAAGAGTCTCTGGAAAATACTGACCAAAATTTTAGATTTCTTTTATAGCGTGCTATTATCCTTGTGTCGGATGTTTGACGTCCTAACTCGATGAGAGATTACTAAGTCTGTTTGTAACATTAAGGTTTGTTTGTTTTGATCTAAAGCTAACATAGATTTCCTAATGCCTATCTTTCGACCACCTTCCTTCAATTCCCAGGGTATTTTATATATAGTCTCTTTGAGTCGGCCATCTTTCCTTATCCTCTTGAGATTCGAGTATATCTTCATCTTCCTTCCTTATATTCTCGACTTCTATTTTTATCTTGGAAACTTTACGTCTATCAGATTTCTCCCAGTTTTCTTTACCAAGTCAAGAAAATCGTTATTGCAATCCAGGCTAGTTCTCACTTTAAACCATAAGTGGTATTTTATCATGTTTTAGGCAGTTTTCACCGTTTTCTGACTTATGCCTTTTACAATTTTTCTCGGAAAATCGTCCATTTGTCCGATTTACGCTTTTTATGCCGTTGGTTTTATGAAATAATTAAAATCAATGTTTTGTAAAAAATGCAATGGTGTTAAGTTAAACATCATTAACTCGACGTTTGACTTAAAAATTTACGAGAAAACAATGTCTTGCTTGTTTTCTTCGTAAATACAACAAAAAATCCAATTGCGGCGAAACAAAAGGCATTTCGAAGGAGTTTTAATCGAGAACATGATGAGCAGTGGTCATGGAAATGGGAAGGCTTCATGGACGATGAGATTTGAATAATGGACTTGAAGGGCGATGATGAATAGAGAGAGACTTCATGGGCGATGAGGAAGGATTCACGGGCAATGAGGGAGGGTGATGAAGCTTGGTGGGCGATGAGAAATAGAGGGAGAGAGATACTTCATGGGAGATGAGTAAGTCTTCACGGGCGATGAGGGAGAATGATGAATCTTGGTGGGCAATGACACTTCATGGGCGATAAGGAGCTCCTGGAGGGCAATGAGGAGCAACGAGGAGTTCAACGAGATATGAGAAGTCTTGGAGGGCAATGAGGGATCTTGGAGGGCGATGAGAAAGGTTGGAGGCCGATTAGGGAGCTGGGTGGGTGATTAGGGAGATGGGTGGACGATGAGGAGTAGAGAGAGAGGCTTGGAGGGCGATGAGAAGGCTTAGTAGGGGATGATTCTTGCTTGGAGGGCGATGAGGAGTCTTGGAGAGCGATGAGGATTTCTCCCCTCTTCCCTTATCATTTTTGTCCTTGGTTGATGATTTTTTATACTTTCATAGCTTCTCAAATCGTCTTAAAAAATCTTTTCCATAGAAACTCTCCAAATTTCATTTTGCGGAACCTTGTTTTGTAAGATCTATCTTTTAGTACAAATCTTTAAGAAAAAACATTTTTTGTTAACTCTTGTTTGGAAATACTTTGTTTCTTTCCAAGAATAGTTCTCTCATAATGTAGTTCTATCCTTTATGATTGGCACAGCGTATGTGGGATTGCTATCTCGACATTTCCGTCTCTTTAGATTCCTTGCAAGGTAGTTAGTAGGTTTATCGCAGTCTCAGCCGTTGATCTTGAGATTACCAATTTCGACTCCAAACAATTGAGTTAAGTTAACTTGAGGTAAATTGATAAACAAATCATCAATGTTTAAATCATTCTTATCCCCAGCCTATAAGATGACAAACATAAAAAGATATGAGAGAATATAATAGCATAAAAGCCAAGTATCAACAAGCATAAAAGCACATCATCAAATTTATATAACATAACCAAATAACAATTATTACAAACATTCCTCAAGTACATATCCTACAGCCATTACATATAATAAACAAAGAAGAATTAAAAACATACAACTACTACATATTACACAAACAAAATGTGATGTCGCGAGCCTAGTTCCAACAACCTAGCTCCAAAAGCTTACTTCAAAGTTCATCAAGTCTAACGCTTTCTCTTAATGGTTACCCTCTTTTTTTGATGGAGCTGTGTCTACTTTTCTCTTTCTAGGACCACTTTCTTGATCAGTGTTGCTAGCCAATTCACTCAACGTGCATGCTGCCTTTAGCTGTGTAATCTCAGTTTCCATCTTCCCCATTCTGTCGGTAACCTATGTCCCAAACTTATCCATTATATCCGAGAATTGTTGACTGAATTTCCCCTCAAAAGAAGTAAAAGAATCTTTAACAAAACCTTCCATAAACTTCTTCGTTTCAGTGTTATAGCTCCCCTTCGTTGATGTAGCAAGTTGGCACAACAATTTCTTCTTCCTTGACTCTGCTCCTCGGTCCTGATTCTTTCTCTTGTTTCTTCCCGAAACATGCCATCAATATCTTATGCAACATCACTCCTCTCGCCAATCTCAGTTTCAACTTCATCCTCTAGTTCCTCTTTGTCAGCTTCCTCCATTTCAGATCTTGTAGCTTCTACAACTTCCCACTCATAATTGCTCCAATCATGCTTGATGTTGGGGTCAAAATTGACCATGGCAAAATTACCGGCCAAAATCCTATGAGAAATTGTGCGTTAAGCAAACACTAATCAGAAATGTCAAAGAAACTATACCGCAAAAGCCAAACCTATTTGCATAAGGATACAAGAATACGCTTCGTATATTTCATCCCTGAAATGGAATAAAATAATTTCTATCCAAACATGAAATGATCGGAAAGCGTTCTTTCGGAAGTTTTTTGCGATAAATAACAATTTTTACAAAATAATCATACATAAAACGAAAATCAGAAAGTTTCCGTAGAAGAACCTCATAAGAAAATCTACGAGATAATCTTTTGCAAAACAAATTTCATATAATATTTGCGGAAAACTTGCATAGGACGAATAAAATGGTTCTGAAAGTACACGAAGCAATCAACGGAGGGAATGAGACCATGTGAAAGGCTTCACCACTCATGGGACCCACTTCTCTCTCCTCTCTCCTTGCCTCATCTCCCTTCTAGCATGCTCTTGTCGCCCATCTAGCTTTCCCTCTTCGCCCAGTGGCCTCTGTCCTTTCCTCATCGCACTTCTTGCATGCCCTCGTTGGCCATCTAACATTTCCCTTGTCTCCCAGTAGCATCTCCTTGCCTAATCACCCTTCAAGCATGCCCTCGTCATCCATCTAGCTTGATCACGTCCCCCAATGGCCTCTCTGCTTTCCTCATTGATATGCTATGGATTTACATATTTTTAGCCATAGTATAAGTCACTTTTAGAGTCTATTATATTTGTTTGGAGTCTTTTTAGAGTCTTTTCAGGTATGGGCATGGTTTGGAGAAATGTGGTGATCATGGAGAATTTTGGAGCTAAAAAGAAAAGAAACTCGTAGCTGAAGAAGTTAGAGTGAGGAGAGTGTTGATCGATACTACCACCTTGGCACCGATCGACACATGATCGATATAGGCCTGACCCAAGACAAGCCGACTTAAGCCTAGAAGATCCACATACTTACAAGACTACCTCGAGACAACATTTACTTAATATTTATAGTGTTTTCCATTGTTTGGACAACAAAAAACACTTTTACTTTCTATTATCCCAAACAGTTTAGGGTTTTTAGTAGATTGGAGAGAAATTCTAAACTCCTTCAGAGCTTGTATTGGAACTCCATTGATTTCTCTATTATATTTTGTGCTTTTTATTCAGACTTGTGATATGATTTATTCTATTATGTCTGAGTAATTCTCTTTGCTAGATTTATGGTTAATTAGGGTTTTGATGGATTAGCCAAAACTATAAAATTGTTAGGTTGAATTTTTAAAATATCCTTCATTAGAATTGTTCTTAATGCTTGAGTTTTAGAGTAGCTAACTAGAACCCTCAAATTAGTAAGTTCTCTTCATGAATTGATTCTCTTGAGCTAGGTTGCTAGATACATGTGAAAGCTGATCTAGAACATAAGTGAACTTATCGATTAGGACTATTAAAACCGGCCTAAGGTAGCGTCGATCGATGCTAGAAAGGTAGCACCGATTGATACTTATTCCATGTCTACAAGCAGAGCTGTAACATTGGACTTAGACATACATCAAGAACGTCTTCCTGCGTAATTTCTTTGATGATGCTAGAGCTGAGGATTTGAGAAACAGGATTGCTACATTCACACATGAGCCTACATAATCTTTTAAAAGCTCATGGATCAGATTCAAATCCTACCAGAGAGATTGTCAACACCATCAATTCAATGAGGTGCAGCTGCTAAGCACCTTCTTCAGAGGCATCGATTTATCCTATCAGATGGCTCTAGACACAACTAGTGAGGGAAACTTCAGTACTGGGAGTCTAGAAGAAGCTACCAGGCTTATTGGGAATCTGGCATCTAGGAACAAAACCAAGTACACTGACTCCGAGAGGAGGAAATCAACCATGAACTTAGGAAAGGAACAAATGAATGAAGTCAAGGCAAAGCATGATAGGATTCATAAACTTTCCATGGAGCAAGTTTGTTGTGCAGAGATAGAAGATGCAACTCTCAATGGCGAAAAAGAAGGCGAAAAAGAGAATATGAACTACATTGGAGGGAACATAAACTCCTATGACATAGATCAAAGGAGTAATTACAACCAGAGTTCACAGTACCATAAGCCCTACAGCAAAAACAAGAAGACTTATGGGACCTACTCTTATCAGAATCCTCTACCAACAACTCAAGAGAGCAAGTTTGAAGCTTTGATTGACAAAGTTCTTGAGGAGCAGCAGAACTGACTACATACTTCAGTGGGAAGATAGATGATGTCTACAACAACCTGGATGAGAATTTTGAAGCTCTCAGCACCCATGTGAAGAAGTTGGAGACTCAAGTAGTCCATACTAGTGAGGCCGTGAGAAAGCAAGAAACTTTGATCAAGGGAAAAGGAGAAGATGGACATAAGCACCACGTAAGTTCCATCATAGATGGTGATTTGTAACGAGTGATGAAGTATGAAAAGCTTAAAGAGGGAGATTTCTAAGTCAAGATCTCCATGAGTTTTGGCAACTCTCATTGATGTCGATCAACACGACCTAAGGAGCAACGATAGGCACCATCACCAGAGCAACGATCAATACCACTAGATAAGCCACAATCGACAACACATGTTGAGTTAGTTTGATCGTGAGAGACAGTGAGGATCATGATGCACAAAGAGTTTGTGGCTAGATAACCATATCCTCCTAAGCTATACCGTGTGAGAACGGAAGGCATTGATTGACACCATGAAGCAGGAATCAATCGATATCACTAGTCAGGCGACGATCGACACACATAGCCTAGCGCCGATCGATACCCGCCTATGACTAGTCAAGTGCGGTTACCCGCCTATGGACCAATCTTTTTATTGAAAGGATTTGAGATTTAAGAGTGTGTCGAGTAGTTGTGTGTAGAAGGAAAATTATGAGTTGTCATCTCACAACCTAACTCTTCTTTGTAGATCATTATATCCGTTGCTCGTTCGAGATGTGCGAAAAATTTCCATGAGCATTTAGATGTGAATGAAGGTGCATGCTTTCAGATCTTGTATCTTTCGATATTCATGCCTAGAGACGTTAGAGACCAGTGCACTGGGTTTAGGGCAAGACCTAGGTTTACTCTCAGTTAAGGCTGTGCGATAACTAATCGGCTTTTATTTTGCGTGTTGCGGTTTCAACATGATTCTGTACCGCTTTAAAGTATGTGATATGTTCTCGGTTTATACGACTTGTATGGTCAGAATCGAGCATCTCTTCATTTGTGAGATGACAACTCATAAGTTGTTATGAAGTACCTGGCTCGGCTGATATTATCTTCAAGTGTACCCTCAAGATGGAAATCGATCTATCTAGAATCACGGAATACCCAAGTCCGCTATTAGGAATCTCTGGGGAAGCGACTATGACTCTCAGGAAAATCAACCTCACGGTCGGGGCCGGGAGTATAACAAGAATCATGGTGTTTCTAGTCGTTGACCGACCCTCATCGTATAACAAGATCGTAGGAACTCCATGGATAAATTTAATGCAGGCAGTGCCATCAACCTACCATCTATGTCACAAGTTTCCAACACATACGTAATCGAGACAATCTGGGGGAATCGAAAAATCTTGCAGTCTGTTTCGCCTAGGAACTAAAACGAAAGGGCTCGTCATGAGAGACTCCTTCCAACAAGAAAAGGAAGTCGTTTATTGATGACAATGCCTTAGGACCAAACGAAACATAAATCTTTTGGCAGTCGCGAGTAGCCGAGGCACTCGAGGGAAAATGCGAACCAACATGTGAACTCGTGGTCTCAGTGTGCATCGACGAAGCATTCCCAGACCACTGCATTGAAATCGGTGCTAATCTTTGCGAGCCCTTAAAAACAGATGTTATCGCGTGTCTAAAAAAGAACTTACACACGTTCGCGTGGGTTGCGGAAGAAATGCCAAGGATTAACATCAACATTACATGTCAGGAACTTAACGTCGATCCAACTTTCAAACCAGTCAAACAGAAAAGACGAAAGTTGGGTCCTGAACGGGCTTCCGCAATTAACGACAAGGTTGAAAAACTCCTTAAAGTCGGATCCATAATAGAGGTAAGGTATCATGACTGGCTCGCTAACCCAGTCGTCGTCAAAAAGAAAAATGGAAAATGGCGAGTCAGCGTCAATTTCACCGATCTCAACAAAGCGTGTCCAAAGGATAGTTTCCCATTGCCTCACATCGATTGGCTGGTCAAAGCAATGGCGGGAAACAAACTATTGTTATTCATGGATGCTTTCTACGGGTACAATCAGATCATGTTGACCCCGATGATCAGGATAAAACTGAGTTCATAACCGACTGCAGTACTTATTGTTACAGAGAAATGCCATTCGGCCTTAAGAACGCTGGTGCAACCTATCAGCGATTGATTAACCGAATGTTCTCTAAACAACTCGGAAAAACGATGGAAGTACACATCAACGACGTGCTCGTAAAATCTCTTGAGGAGAAAGACTATGTCAACCATCTCCAAAATGCTTCGAGAGATTAAACCTACATAACATGAAACTGAACCCAGCAAAGTGCAGGTTTGCAGTAGCATCGGGAGAATTTCTGGATACCTCGTGACCTTTCGGGGGATCGAGGCTAATCCAAAGCAGATCACCGTGTTGATCGAGATGGCATCTCCAAGAACTAAGCAAGAGGTGCAGAGGTTAACGGGTAGACTTGCAGCACCCGATCGTTTTATCTCGTGGTCAACGGATAAATGCTTACCTTTCTAAGACACCTTGAAGGGGATAAAAATTTTGAATGGACCAAGGAGTGCGAGAAAGCTTTCCAACAGTTGAAGCACTAGCTTGCCACTCCCCTAGTGCTCGCAAAACCCATAAAAGGGGAGCCTTTGTTTTTGTATATCGCAGTATCCATAACAGCTGTAAGCGGAGTCCTCTTCCGAGAAGAGCAAGGCAAACAAAATCCCATCTTCTACGTAAGTAAAACCCTGTTGGATGCAGAGATGTTTTACCCGCTAATCGAAAAACTAGCTCTCACGGTCGTAATGTCATCCCAAAAACTAAGACCTTATTTCCAATCTCGTTCGATCGTGGTACTCACACCATTTCTGCTTCAAACGACCTTGCATAGCCCCAGTCAATCTAGAAGGCTAGCAAAGTGGGCAGTCGAGCTAAGCGAATACGATATCGAGTAAAGAGTGAAAGCTTGCGCAAAATTGCAAGTACTCGCTGACTTCTTGGTAGAACTTCCCACAGGGTGCACAACAAACCAAGAGCCGGATTCTAACTGGAAACTCCACGTCGATGGATCGTCATCCAAACAGGGCTCTGGGGTCGGAATCCGACTGACTTCACCAACAGAGGAAGTACTAGAACAATCATTTCAATTGATTTTCCAGGCTTCCAACATTGAAGCCGAGTACAAAGCTCTTGTTACTGGCTCGCGGCCTGAAAATACGCAACATCCACGCGTATTGCGACTCACAGCTGGTAGCAAATCAGTGTAGCGGAGAATAAGAGGCAAGATATGAAAGAATGGACGCCAAGTGAAGGTTGTCCAGGACTCAACCCAAAGCTTTGATCAATTCGCTCTGACATGAATCCCTCGCACGGAGAATGCCAAGGCAGATGCCCTGGCGGCACTAGCGTCCAGCTCTGATCCAGGTCTAAGAAGGGTAATTCCCGTGGAATTTATAGAGCACCCTAACATCGGACCACCTATCGTCGTGAACTTAATCGACCCACATGACGATGACGCAGACGAAATCGATGCCCAACTGGAAAAAGAACACGAACAAATCGAATATGGGTTCAACAAACCGTGGATGCAGACCATCCTAGCATACATCGCAGACGAAACACTCCCAGCAGAGAAATGGACGGCACGAAAAATTAAGGCCCAGTCCGTGCAATACGTATTGGTAGAAGGAGAAATTTACAAATGGAGATTCTTCGTGCCCCTTATGACCTGTGTAGAAGGAGAGAAAGCGCAAGGGATAATGGGAGAAATTCACTCTGGATCATGTGGAAACCACTCCGGCGGAAGATCCCTCGCAGTCAAAATTAAACGCCAAAGTTACTACTGGCCAACAATGATCAAGGGCTGCGAGAATTTTGCACGAAAATGCAAAAAAATGCCAGAGACACGCTCCCACCATCCATCAACCAGCTGAGGTCCTCTCGTTAATTTCGGCACCATACCCATTCATGCGATGGTCCATGGACATCATTGGTCCCATGCATAGATCTAAACAGAAACGCTTCTTGCTCGTCCTAATCGATTGTTTTTCAAAATGGGTGGAAGGAGACTCCTACGCGAGCATCAAAGACTCTTAAGTCGAAAGCTTCATGTGGAGAAACATTATCTGCAGGCATGGCATCACATACGAAATTGGAACATACAACGGATCACAATTTATCTCGACTAGATTCAAAGCCTTTTGGGAGAAGTGGAAAATACGATTGACTAAATCAACTCCCAGATACCCACAATACAACGGACATGCTGAAACTAATAACAAGACCATCCTTGATGGACTAAAAAATGACTAGATGCCAAGAAGGGTAAATGGGCTGAGGAACTAGAAGGAGTCTTATGGTCACACCGGACAACTCCTAGACGAGCAACAGGGGAAACCCCATTCGCCCTCGTTCACGGAGCAGAATGCATGGTCCCAGCGGAAGTCAAATTTCCCGGAATACGCAGAAGGCTACTCTCAGAGCGCGAAGAGCGCGAAGATTTGAACAACCTAATGTTGTTGATGACTCGACCTAATAAACGAACGTCGGGATCAGGCAAATTCAAAACTATCAACAAGCAGCCGCAATGTACTGCAATTCAAACGTGTGCAGCCGTAGGTTCAAAGAAGGAGACTTAATCCTATGAAAGGTCTTCCAAAACACTGTTGAGCAAAACGCAGGAAAACTCTGAGCAAACTGGGAAGGACCGTAAAAAGTCATAAAAGTAGTGCGACCGGGCGCTTACGAAACCGCAAACATGCAGAACGTCAAGGTTCCTAGAACCTGGAACGCGATGCACCTAAAAAAATACTATCGCTAAGCATTCGCTTAAAGCTGAACTATAATATGGCTTGATCCCCAACAAGGGGTACGTAGGCAACTCGTCACAAGACGAGTTCAGCTGTCCCCCCCTCTCTAAAAAGGGGGGAGGGAGAGTGGGTACATATATGTGTACTCGTATACTCCCCAAAATTTTAAAATATCCGTTCATGTACTTGATATTTTCGAAAAAAAATTTTAAAAGAAAATGCGAGTTTTTCTTGCGTTTTCTTCTTTCATCAAAAAGTTAAATCTCGTAATTTACTTCGCCCAAAAACCGATGTCAAGTGGAGTGGAGTGCCGTGATGCCTATGTTGAAAGTTCGAAGTTGAATCCAAAGGAGATAAATGAAAAGTATGATAAATGATAGAGGAAGCAAAAAAAATGAAATCAGTAGTCTAAAAAGTGATCTATGTAGCAACCAGAGTGAGTTTTAGAACTCTAAGACTGGGTGGGAAAATAAAGAGCTTCATATGATGGATTTTGTGAAGAGATCTGAAGAAGAAAAATTTTCTTTGCATTAAGATGTCAACAAGCTGGTGAATTTTCTCAAACAAAGCAAAGCAGATGCAATTGCATGGAAAACTGAAGAAGCCAATTTGAATAAGAATCTCAAGGAAGCTGAGGGGTAGACGAAGTATCACAGGAAACACTTGGAGAAGAAAAAGCTGAAACCATAAAAATTAAAGAGGGCTTGATGTAAAAAGAAGATGATTTAAAAAAATTGTTGTGGTAGAAAACAGCAGTCTCAAATGATACAAAAGTTCTTTACTCGAGAAAATGGAGAAGTTGACAAAGGTAATAGAAAATTTGGTCGATAAAGAAACCAAGTTGTTAAGCATTACTAACAAAATTGTAGAGCATTTCTCATATAAATCAGAGTGAGTTCTCAGTGGCGAATGGAGGGTTGGTTAAAAACATAACCAAATTGCAGAGCAATTCTAAAATTTCCGAGAATTGTTCAGATTGAGTTTTGGTTAGTAACGTTGTCTACAAAAAACACTTTGGCAATACACTTTCGTATGCAATTACCGACAGTACATGTCTTCTCTTTGTGTAGGTGTCAAGACTCAAGACACTGACATAGAACTATAGAGTTGTTAGATCATCTAAGTCACAAGCTCTTATTACATCTGACACGTTCACAAGATCGGCGTATACATATGTAAAAGCTTAAAATCAAGTTGTAATGCCATGCGTAATCTACAGTTAAAATAATTCATAGAACCACGTATGGAAACTAACATAAAGAAACCAAATATGACTCTAGTAAGATGCTCTCAAGACTCCAGAAAATGCAACTTATTAGGATTCTTAACAAGTGAGTCCGATTTCAGATAAGTTCATACGATCATGCTGATTAACATGTGTTATAACTTACCATTGCTAGCTTTACAAAACCATAATGTTGAAAACTATTGTATTTTCAAGAATATGACACTAATTAGTTACGGCATAGACCAACGGTAATGTAATAGACATAGTTTTAAATACTTTAATTTAAATCACACTACAACATTAAATAATGTATAAACCAAACATATAATAGCTAATTTCAATAATTTTGCGTGAAGCACGGACCGACCACTAGTGAATTTATAAACGATAAATGTGGAATTAGTAATATAGTTTATTAAATAATGGGTGTTGTATGTTAAATTTTAACAAGCTTAAATGTTTATTTATGCTCTTTGGAATGTTTATGGATACTTGTTAACAATTATTTATATGTACTATTGTTAAACCAATTAAATGGTATATGGCAACAGCATATATGACGTTATATGAGAAAAAAAAAACTTCAAACTTGAAAGATAAACACTGTAATTTGGAAAAAACAAAAAAAAACATATCAGTTAATTTATTAGATTTAGAAACAACTGTTCAACCTTTTTCGACTGGTTAATTATTTGACTGCAAAAAAAAACTACATGATTATAAAGGTTTCATATTGTATATATAAAATGCAAGTTGAAAGTACAACACTAATCTTCCATTTATCTGATTCTTTTGATAATATTAGATATGATAAAATGATTTTTTAATAATATTAAATATGATAAACTGAATGATAAAAATATAGTATTTGTTGAAGATAAACATGAAAGTTAACTTGAATAACAAGTTATGTTTATCCTACTTTGAGTAGAATTAGGATAGAGGTTTTACTAATAGATTTAGGAGTTCTATATCTATATAAATATGTGCAAGAGTGTTGCATATGAGACAAGAGCTTTTACATTGTGATCGAGAGTTTTAAGGGTTTGAGCAAGTAATTAATAAAGAGAGTTCTTTATATTGAGTTCATATACAAACAATATTTTGGTATCAGAGCCATTAAAGAAGAAGAAGAAGCAACCATGGGCGACATAACAAAAGTGACAACAAAACCAAAGGAAGGAGGACCATCCACAATTAATTGTCCGATGTTGAACACTACCAATTACACCGTATGGGCGATACGTATGAAGCTTTTGCTTAAAGTTCATAAAGTTTGGGAAGTAGTGGACAACGAATCTAATGAAGTCGAGAAGAATGACATGGCAACAGCCCTACTATTCCAATCAATCCCGGAAACATTAATCTTGCAAGTCGGAGAACTCGAAACCGCAAAAAAGGTCTGGGACGCGATCAAGGCACGCCATGTAGGTGCAGACAGAGTTCGGGAAGCCAGACTACAAACTCTTATGGCAGAGTTTGAACGTCTCAGGATGAAAGATAGCGATAACATAGATGATTTTGTAGGAAGGTTATCCGAAATCAGTTCTAAGTCAGCCGCATTAGGAGAAGCCACGGAAGAAGCTAAGTTAGTGAAGAAATTCTTGTCAAGTTTACCAAGGAAAAAATATATTCATATAGTTGCTTCTCTAGAGCAAATTCTTGACCTGAAAACAACTTCCTTTGAGGATATTATTGGACGATTAAAAACGTACGAAGAACGTATATGCGAGGAGGAAGAAGATCGCCAAGATAACCAAAGCAAACTAATGTATGCCAATATGGAACCACAGTCTAGTCGAGATTATCACAATGAATATAGGGGAAGAGGACGAGGTGGAAGGTACTTCCCACGAGGAAGAGGACGGGGCAGGTCCTACTGGGAAAATCGAGATGCATCAAAGGCTTACTGGGATAGCCGAGATGCCACTAAGATAACTTGCTTCCGGTGTGATAAGTTGGGGCACTTCGCTGCTACATGTCCTGACAGATTATTAAAACTCCAAGAGACCCAAGAGAATAAGGAAGAGGACACGGAGGAAGCGGATGCTTTGATGATGCACGAGATAGTATATCTAAATGAGAGAAACGTGCACCCTAAGGAATTTGAGTCAAGCACAGATGGAGATAATATATGGTACTTAGACAATGGTGCAAGTAACCATATGACAGGGAATAGGAGCTACTTCAAGTTCATTGACAAAACAATCACGGGAAAGGTTAGGTTCGGTGATGATTCAAGAATCGATATCAAAGGGAAGGGATCAATCGTTTTCACTTGCCAAAACGGCGAGAAAAAATTCTTATCAGATGTCTACTTCATACCGAATCTAAGAAGCAACATCATCAGTCTCGGGCAAGCCACTGAGGCAGGCTGTGATGTGAGGATGAGAGGTGACAAACTGACCCTGCACGACATGAATGGTAATCTTATTGTGCAAGCAAAAAGATCACGCAACAGACTATACAAAGTCGCTATGCAGACAAACGAGCAGAAGTGCCTGCAACTTGATACTGGAAGCTCAAGTGCGAGATGGCACGCGAGATTAGGACACATAGGCACCGATTCAATGAAACTAATGATACAAAAGGAATTAGTTCTAGGGATACCGAAGATCAACGTCGAGAAAGAAGTATGTGAATCGTGCTTGATGGGGAAGCAAGCGAGACAAGTGTTTCCCCAGTCGACAACGTTTAGAGCTTCAGAAATACTAGAGTTAGTACATGGAGACTTATGTGGCCCCATTACACCATCTACAGCCGCAAGAAATAGGTATATATTTGTACTCATAGACGATCACTCGCGTTATATGTGGTCGATACTCTTAAAAGAAAAGGGAGAAGCATTTGAGAAGTTCAAAAACTTCAAGACAGTGGTAGAGAATGAAACAAAACAGAGACTAAAGATGCTTCGAACAGATAGAGGAGGAGAATTCACTTCGATAGGCTTCAATATGTTCTGCGAGCAGACAGGAATACAAAGACAGCTGACAGCTCCATACACTCCGCAACAGAACGGAGTGGTTGAACGGCGAAACAGAACACTAATGGAGATGACACGGAGCATCTTAAAGCACATGAGTATACCAAACTATATGTGGGGAGAGGCCATACGTCATGCTACATATTTGATAAACCGAGTGGCGACAAGAAGCTTGAAACTGCAGACTCCATACGAAGTACTTAAAGGGAGAAAACCAAGCATTAAACACTTGAGAGTATTTGGATGCGTTGGATATACGAAGACAGATGCACCACACCTCAGGAAACTTGATGACAGATCAAGAGCACTTATTCATCTCGGTACCGAACCTGGTTCTAAGGCCTACAGACTGTTTGATCCAACAAGCAAGAGGATTGTCGTGAGTAGGGATGTTGTATTTGATGAAAATAAAGCATGGAATTGGGTCATGTCTGCTGATGAAAGCGAGGAACCAGGAACGTTCAGACTTCCGTATAGTACACTCGAGCAATCAAGAGAAAACACCGAGATAGAAATAGAGGAAGATGATAACGGTAGCATCGCAGAAGAAGAAAACGCAGGCATACCTGTAACGGCGAATACAGGAGACGATGTTCAAACTGATACAATCCATGAGCTGCGAAGATCAACTAGATCAACTAAGATGCCAAGCTACTTGAGTGATTATGTTCTTCTAGCAGAAACCGAAGGCGAGAGATTACTCATGATGATAAACGATGAGCCATGGGAGTTTGAAGATGCCATACAAGAGAAAGTATGGAGAGATGCATGTAAAGACGAGATTGCATCCATCGTTAAGAATAAAACATGGGATCTAGTTGAGTTACCTAAAGGTGCCAAGGCAATAGGACTTAAATGGATCTTCAAGATCAAAAGGAATTCAGATGGGAGCATAAATAAGTACAAATCGAGGCTCGTTGCAAAGGGATATATACAGAGACAAGGCATTGACTTCGAAGAAGTCTTCGCCCCAGTAGCACGCATCGAGACCGTCAGATTCATACTCGCGTTAGCAGCTTCTAATGGCTGGGAAGTGCATCACTTGGACGTTAAAACAGCGTTCCTTCATGGGGACTTGAAGGAGGATGTATACGTTGCACAGCCTGAAGGCTTGGTAGTTAGTGGAAGCGAACATAAGGTTTATAAACTAAAGAAAGCCCTTTATGGCTTGAGACAAGCTCCGAGAGCCTGGAACGAAAAGTTGAACAGGGAACTTGAAAAACTGAGATTCTCTAAGTGCTCAAAGGAACCTTCCTTATACCGAAGAAGAATAAAAGAGACACTGCTGTTGGTAGCTGTATACGTTGACGATCTGCTAATCACAGGGTCAAACACAACCATGATCAATGAATTCAAGACAGAGATGTCTACCATATTCGAGATGAGCGACTTGGGACTACTAAATTATTATCTTGGAATCGAAGTACAGCAACACAAAGAGGGAATAACTCTACGGCAAGATAGATATGCAAACAAAATACTTCAAGAGACTGGTATGTACGATTGTAATGCAGTCCACACACCAATGGAAGCGGGTCTAGTTCTCGCAAAGGCACAAGAAGAGCAAAGCATCGATGAAAAAGAGTTCAGACGGAATATAGGATGCCTTCGCTACCTATTACACACGCGTCCTGATCTAGCATACAGTGTGGGGCTACTGAGCCGTTATATGCACAGTCCCAAGGTCTCGCATGGTGCTGCATTGAAGGTGATACTAAGATACTTGAAGGGAACTACGAGTCATGGTTTGACATTCTCGCGTGGAGATAAGATGGAGCTAAAAGGATACAGCGATAGCAGTCATAACATAGACGAAGACGACGGAAGAAGCACAACAGGACACATATTTTACTTGAATAATTGTCCCATTACGTGGTGTTCTCAGAAACAAGAGACTGTAGCTTTATCATCTTGCGAGGCAGAGTTCATGGCTGCTACTGAAGCCGCTAAACAAGCAATATGGCTCCAAGAACTTCTTGAGGAAATCGTAGAGAAGCCGTGCAACAGAGTGATCGTGTACATCGACAACAAGTCGGCCATTGCACTAACAAAGAACCCTGTGTTCCATGGACGAAGCAAGCATATTCATAAGCGATATCACTTTATTCGAGAGTGTGTCGAGAACGAATACATTGAGGTTCAACATGTTCCTGGCATCGAGCAGAAAGCTGACATTTTAACAAAGGCTCTTGGGAGAATCAAGTTCAAAGAAATGAGAGAACTTGTTGGAGTTCATGAGATAGTTAACTTCAAGTTTAAAGGGGAGAATGTTGAAGATAAACATGAAAGTTAACTTGAATAACAAGTTATGTTTATCCTACTTTGAGTAGAATTAGGATAGAGGTTTTACTAATAGATTTAGGAGTTCTATATCTATATAAATATGTGCAAGAGTGTTGCATATGAGACAAGAGCTTTTACATTGTGATCGAGAGTTTTAAGGGTTTGAGCAAGTAATTAATAAAGAGAGTTCTTTATATTGAGTTCATATACAAACAATAGTATTATGGTTGTGAATTATCTAATCTTTTCAGCTATTGAACAAAAACATTCAGTCTCAACCCAAGTTCTTTGATAAGTAAAGATTTGTTATGAAAAATCAGTTTGTTATTGACTCTTGCTTTTCTATTAACACCCTTAATATTAAGATATGTACTATAAGTTTTTATTTTATTTAAGAAAATTAGATGTTGTACTGAGGATAAAATATATATATATATTCATCAAACAACATCATATTAAGTGTTATAGTTTGGTGACTAATATGTTCTTTACGTATACTTTGATATCTTCACACGGATTATCAAATATGTTTCCCTTATATTTAAATCTTCCAAGTTGTCTACATATTTGTTATTGAGATTTTATGATTTGTAAGTTATATTGGATGTATTGTGTTTATATAAGGTTTCTGTAGAGAAGTAATATATTGGGTAAATAAGAAAAAGAATAATTACATTAACAAAATAATTCTTCATTTGATATAGAGAAACATTGCCATCAGCCAGCCACCAGATCATCTCTGAAAGATAATAAATGGCAACGTTAAAAATGAGTTACAATGAAGCGAGGGAGCTAGCAGGTTGTTGAATCAACCATACAAACTTATTAATCATGCTTTAGAAGTTGGATCAGATGCAAATGTGACTCAGTCAGCTCACACACCATACATCTTCACAGTTTCCCTGTTTTCATCCAACAACCATTAAAACCAAAATGAATTATCCACATCCAATCGTTAAATTTCCCATTTTATTAGCTTGCATGAGATTCATAATTATGTTGTACGTTTTAAATGACAAAAACGAATAGCCTTGACCAAAGTAATTTCCATGAGGCCCCAAATCGATATGTTAATCTTCTTCATAAGTCAATTCTACACCCGCAACAACTTAGCTTTTTTAAAATCCTTATATGTCCTTACCTAAGTCATTAATTTTCATTGTCTAGATAGATTTTTTGTGTTTATCTAAGAACACATAAAAATGCTATTTGGCTTTCTAAATGGTCCATGTCATTAGTTCCATTTGATCCAACCTCTTTTTCCTCCTACATTCTTGCATATTTAGACTCTCTTAAGGTTCTCATAACTTCAGTGATCTAGATCAATAGATTTGAGAACAATTTGGTTAATCTCAAGCGTTTTGATGTTTAAAGGCCGAATCAGATATGTCACATCAACTAGATTTAAGTTTCCAAAAGTATCAACCCATATTGACACATCAATAAAATTTACTAACCTGATACAAAATTAAAAAGTTCAGAAAACACAAGAAAGAATGGACAAACATAGATAGAGTAATCAATTTTCACACATTTTAATAAATTCTATTAGGTAGCAAAATATAATTTTTACTATATTAGCCATTTCTTCTAAAACTTCAAAAACCACCATACCAAAATTCTTTCCTAGTAATAAAGAAAAAATATTTGACACGAAAATCTACTAATAAGTTAGTGTTGAGACATGGACTCATTCAGTCTTATTCTACGAATGAAGTCTTCTTTCTTGTTTTTTTTAATTAATCAGCTCCAGAATTCATGCACTTATTTGCATAGTGTCCAGCAATGCCACAACGCCCACAATGCATTATCCTTCTTTCTTTATTAACTCTCTTCTTTGTAGGCGATTCATGTATTTCTTTCTTCCTCTTCGGTTTTGGTTTTCTTCTTTTCTTGTTTTGTAGCTCTTCAACAAACTAATTGGTGCCATAAATTACACAACCAGATTTATGCAAAAAAATGGATTCCATTGACTGGACGAATGGAGTCGCTAAAATAAGTTGTTGTTGGGATTCTGAGTACCACTTGGAGATGTAGTCTTTATAATAAAGTTTGTTTTCTGCAATAACATGTAATGAAGGCAAGGTAGTCCACTCAAATCCCATTTCCGACACGCACATGTCCTCATCAAAAAGTTCAAACCGAAACTTGTATCACATTCCCTCACCTCACATCTACCATCAGATCCTTGAAATAATTTGCAGAACTTAATCTGTTTTCTCCAACTCTATAAATTCTTTTACCCACTAAACACATCTTCTCAAAACTCACATCTCCAAAATTCAAATCCCCATTTACTAAACTATTTTGTTCCTTGTTGTCTTCAAAAGACATCTTATACCACAACCTATGGCCATATAACGCATCTGATATCACTATCAATATTTCCTCAGGTTTACATTCTACAATTTTCATCTCCCCTCCGTCCAGATATGCAAGTTCTCCATCATGCATTCTCCCCCAATACCCACCATGGTACACGAGTGTAATGTTACCAGTATATTTTTAATCAATATTACAAAGACTCATATCAATACACAGACAAAAATACTGTAAACTCGATTGAACCCCAAAAAGAAAACTTACCTCATTACTGAAAATTGAAGAAACAACTTCGAAATTGACAAAGGAACCACTAAAATAAGTTGAATATCAACTAGCATATTTTCGGATTAGAAAAACCACTACGTCGCCAAAGAAAATTCAAATCACCGCAGAGGACACCATAGTGTAAGTCTACAAAGAAAGACGAAGAGAAGTAGAGAAGAGAAACACACTAAATAGGATATTTACGTATTAATAAAAAGAGCTTATATATTTGTTTGTTGTAAGATAATAACAGTATAACAGAACAGCTCAATCAGTTAAGGGTTATATGTTTAGTCCACTGTAACGGATTTGAATCCTTGATCGTCAAAACTAGTCATATTTTTTTTAATGATGATGTTATATATAGACATATTATAAGGATAGTGCCAATATAACACAATAGGTTAATGGTAAATGGCCATATGTTTGGTCTGGGGATAATGGATTTGAATCCTAGATTTGCATAAGTAGCTAAATTTTACTAGTAAAACGATGTGTTTTTGGTATTTGCTCACTTTGAACCGGCCAACTAGTTTAATATTTGACAAAATGTTTTGGTCAATTCAGAGTTAAGCACTAAAATTAAAGTTTAGATGTTTTACTTAATTTTTTGCTAGTTCAGATAGGATAACACAAAACATATTGTTTCATTTATGAAAAGGCACAATGACAATAGTACATGGGGAAATAGGCCTCCCCCCCCCCCCCATATCTATATTATTGTATTTTTTGTGAACATTTAAATCTACTTATAGGTTATTAAAGAGAATATGGTTATATGATGGTTCAGGCTTGTATGCGGTGTTTGTATTGTGTAGAGATATAGCAATGTGTAGATGGTGTAGATGAATTATTTAATGCCTTAGGCATGTGATTTTCTGTGAAACATAACAAATAGACAAACTTCATAGACATTTATATTTGGGTCATGTGGAGACCAAAGTAAGTGGCATGATTCATCACCGGAGGTGGGGAATGCGGCGTCCCAGATATGGTTTTGATTTTGAGAATGTGGTGGCATAGATTGTGTGGGAACTAAATGAATTGGTGTGATCACGTGAGACGTTGGACATACAAGACCGAACGAGATGGTGATCTCACACACATCCTGAGAAGTGTGGGGATAAAATGAGGTGTATGAATTCTTTTAGGCACTGTTAGAGTTATTCTTATATCTTGTTGATTGCTCTTGTTTTATGGGAAAAACATCAGACAAATCACAAACTTTCAAACAGAAGAAAAAAAACTCTCAACTTTTGAATCGCGTTATTTTAATCACCAAATTTTCAATCAAATCCAAATAAATCTTATACATTCGTTGATCAAGCCATTCTAAATCCATTGAAAGTCAACTTTAAAGTTTATTAGTTAAAGTTAATGGTTTACTTTTGATGGGTCTAAAATGGCTTCGTCAACGAAAATATGGATTTTTTTTTGTTTCGGTTTAAAAGTTAAAGATTACAATGGCTTACCCAGATTTGAATAGTTAATATGTTAGTAAATTGATCAATCCAAAAATAATAATCAGTTGTATTTACGAAAAAATAATTACGTTATTACATGTCTTGAAATCGAAACCATGATGAATCCATTGCACGTAGACAACAATGAATCTAAACCTTAGTAATATTCAGTGACAAAATCACTTGTCTTATATATTTTTATATCAAGATAGAGGGAAAATAAAGAGATTAAATGATGAATAAAGAAGGAAGTCGTATCAAAGGACAAATTACATCTTACCTTTAATGATAAAAATCCCTAGATAAATTTTAGTACTATTCAGTGGCAGAATCTAGAATCATCAGCATCTTCGCGTAAATGATTCATCATTGTTTTCAAATCCAAGGCATGTAATAACGTAATTATTTATTCGTAAATATAACTGGTTGTTTTTTGGATTGGTCAACTTTAACCTTCTATAGAATTTATTCAACCTTTTAAACATATAAAATTTTCAAATTTAAGTAAGCCTTTTTAGTCTTACAGTTTTAAATCAAAACCAATAAAACCTCATACTTTCAAGAAAAATTCCCTTAGATAGCCCTTTTTAGTTTGTTCTTCACAAAAATAGTTTTTAAGGAAGAAAATGACCAAAATAGATTTTTTAGAAGCTAAAATTTTTATTTATATGCATTTATACCCCTAGGGTTAACTAATTTAGACTTTAGGGTTTAGAGTTAAGGGGTGGGTTTGGGGATAGGGTTTCAAATTTCAAAAAAAAAAAATGAAAATTTCAAAAAAAAATGCTATTTTGGTCATTTTATTTTTCTAGAGCTATTTTTATGACAAAAACTTAAAAATGGTTATTTAAGAAAATTGCCCTACTTTCAATGACAAGCAATTTTAGACCTAACAAAAGTCAACTGTTAAATATTTACTAACATGCTTAACAATTAACTTTCGACAGGTCTAAAATGGATTGGTCAACTAAAGTATAAGATTTATTTGAATTTGACTATAAAGTTGATGATTAAATTAGCACTTTTGAAAGTTAAAGTTTTTTTCCTTCAATTTGAAAGTTTGGGATTCGTTTGCCATTTTTTCTTTGTTTTATTGGATGTTCTAGATAACATTTTTATTATATTGTGTGGGGATTGTTGATGGATGATTACAGAGCTATGAAATGTTTTCTCACTTAGTTTTTGACGAAATGCGTATGTTCTTTCTCCTTTTTTCACTTGCAGATTTGGACTATAGTAGTGGATTTTTGTGAAAGATGTCATGGAATCCAGTATCCTGATACTGTCAACCTTTTTCAGATATGCTAGGTCATAGTGTTAAAAAACTTGTCTAGATATAGGTTATGAATGGCGACAGCTTTATTTGCGGATTTCAATACCGCATTTAGAAAACCGCAAAAAGACACCAATCACATATTTTTGTTGTTTAAATTAAAATTCTAAAAACCACACTTATTATTTATTTGCGTTTTTTAAAACTATAAAATTACTCATGGTCCGCTATTTGCAGTGAATACATGCATTAGGTAGTGGATTTGGCCACAAATCCGCGAATGATACAATACATTTATTTTATTATTTAACTTTTTCTAAAAAATTATGCTATAAATAGAAGACCTGAAGTATAGATAATGTATTCACATTCACGTAATCAAAAAAAGAAGAAGCATATTTCCTCATTCTCAGCAAGAAAAAAATGTTGGTTATTTCCAAAAAAAACAGGTTTGTATATTTTCTCATTCTCATCGACAACAAACTAAAACAGGTTTGTATATCTACTAAACTTCATATATCTTATTTCTTAGCAAATAATCTTCTGAAATTTCTATTTTCTAACTTTTTTTTGTTGAAATCTAAGTAATCAAAATGTCATAAATAATATGTTTAATATATTCATTTGTTATATACTTTAAATGAAATGAAACGGAACTATAACTAATTGTTAATATTTTCTCAAAAAAAATAATTGTTAATATCTGTATAAATAGTTTATGTTAAAGTTTTAAGAAAAATATACAGTATATATATATATAATCTTTATAGTGTACTGTTAAAATTTCATTATCAGTTAAATATGTAGACTATTTATTTTACTCATATTTAGGAAGTTTTTTTTAACATGATAGTATTATGAATTTATTTTGTTAATAAATTAATTTATTTCAAAAACTTTTGTATATATTGATATATATATATATATATATATAGTAAAATAGATTATTGTAATTTTTTACTAATAAAATAGTTATTATTTTCTGATTACCTTTTCAAAATACAAAATTGATAATTGGATATTTATTAAATTTTGTTGAAAACAAGAATGTCTAATCGTCAATAGAACATGAACTCTGGAAAAACAACAAATTTCATATCGTCCCATAGACAATTCAACTTCTCTTACAGAAATGACTCTTAGGGTAAATATTATTTAGTTATTTTAAATTATAAAAAATTGTATATTGATATAATTATTAATTATTTTATTTAAACTTATGTGGAGTAAGGACAAATACAATTGCCATATATACAAGACAAAACATTAATTCAGTTGTTCGACGAAGCATTGTCTATGAATAATTATACTCGTAAACATCCAAATGCCATAACTAGCATTCAACATAAATGTAAATTATGGCTTCTTCCAAAATAAGCTTGACGAATTAAAAATATTTATAAGATATGGAAGACGCTAATGAATTCTATTGGTAACTCGGTTGATCATGATACATCTATCATATATGCATCAGATGCATGGTGGCAGGAATGTGAGTATGCAAGTACAAATAACCTTATATTCATAATAATATATATTAGTATTACGCTACAAGTTAATTTTATGCCTCAAAATTTATAGGGATGTAAATTGACAAAATGATTAAACTGAAAACCGCCAGAGTTTTGGGATGTGATGGTTAGTTGTCTAGCATTATATGATGTTCAATCAAAATCTCAACATTCTGTACGATAAAGAAGAGGAGAGTTAAATAACATATGTACAGTTGATGAAAAATGTGAAGATGAATCATATGCTTATAGTGGTGACATACAACACAAACAAGTTCATGAGACAGAAGAAGACAACGAAGTGTATCGTGTCACAATTAATGATGAGAACCCATTTCAAACAAATACAACCATGAAACGGGCCAAATTCATGTTCGTATAGGCCAACAACGAGGTAGACTTAATGCACAGTCAAGCGGTAGACGTGGTGGCAGCTCCTAACAATTAGGAGGAAACACACGACCTATTATTGGCAGTGGATCACGGGGATGTCGAAGAAGACAATTCTTTGAACCAACGATTGAAGACACTATTGTTGTATAAACAGAGATTCAACAATAAAGTTTACAACAACCTTTATCCAAGTTCTTTTGATCAAGAAAATTATGACGAATGGAAAAAAACAGAAGAAATATTTCTTGTTCTTAACGTTCCGAAGGAAAGATTTTACTGGACACGCCATAATACACTTAAAGAATTAGTATTTTAGCGCAAGTATTTTCTTGATATATCTGGAGGTCTTGATGAAGATAAGTTACAATTGTTAGAAGCTATGACTGACGTTTCAAGAAACAATGAAGATGTGCCTAAAAAATTAGGTCAATGTCAATCATTTGGCAGTCCATCTTCTGATTTTCAACAATGGGAAACACCACCAAATACTCAACAATGGGGAGCCCCACCAAATGCTCAACAATGGAGTACACCACCAAATGCTAAACAGTGGAGGACACCTTCTGATTTTCAACAACGGGGAACATAAACCAAATACTCAACAATGTGGAACACCACCAAATACTCAACAATAGGGCACACCACCAAATACTCAACAATGACAAACACCACCAAATACTCAACAATGGGGCACACCACAAAATATACAACAATGGGAGACACCAACAAATGCTTCACAGTGGGGCTTTCACCAAAATTTCACTCTGGACGTCAGCCACAAAATATGAACAAATAAGGCCATCAAGAACAAGTCCAACTGATGTCCAATATGGGTTTGATGGTCCATCAGTACGAGGTTCAAAAACCGTTGAACAAACTTCATCATGTTGTCTTGATTACACAAATTATTTTGAAATGGATCAGACTTCACATACACCAAGACATGGGAGTTTGTTCAATATATGGGGCACGCCACAAAAAAAATTACAAATTTAAATGAATCTCATCAGAACAACTCAGATGATTTACGTTAGCTGCATTTTATTACTCTAGTTAATGTAATATAAGAATTTGTATGATTAATTTTCTTAAGATATTTAATTTAATTTAACATAATTTTATATTTACTTATGATCACTACAAAACAAAACTACATTAATAGCATATTGTTACAGCACGTTTTACTGAACTGCTATCGTAGATGATTTTAAAATTTCCATATTATATAATAGCATTAGATAAACGCTATGATAGAGTGAAATCTAAAATAGCACTTCATTAATGCTATTTTAAAAATTAAGTGAGCAGGAAGATAAAATCACTTATTCCGCCAATACTTAGCGGAAATTAAACTTAAGCGCTAAAGACATTATTTAAGCGGTTTCAGGAATGCTATCAAAGATATATAATAGCATTTTTCTAACGCTAAGAAAATTTCTTTGAACCCCTAAACCCTAAATATATTTTTAAACCCTAAACATGGTTTTAAACCCTAAACTCTAAAGATAACCCTTAAAACTCTAATTTTTTATTTTATAACTTTAAATCTTAAAATCAAACTCAAAATTTAACCTTCTTAATCTTAAACTATAATTTCCCAAACACAAATCTTTAATCTTTAATCAAACTCTATATCCTAAATCCTTACTTCAAACATAAACTACCTATTCAATACTCTAAATATAAACTTCAAATCTAAATTATTAAAAATTTAACTAAAAATCTTATATCTAATTTTAAAATCTATTATTTTCCAATTATAATCCAAAATACTAAACTTTAACCCTAAACCTCATATTCTAACATCCAAAACTAAACCCTTACTACAAAATTTATATTATAAACACTAAAATTCAATTTAAGCTCTAAACCATAACGAACTATAAGTTATAAAAACAAAATATAAATTATCTTATTTTTTTAAAAGATTTTCATATTATAAAGCAAAGAATACGTTAGAAATGATATGATGTATATGTGGAGTTGTGTACGAAAACAAAAAACAAATGTATATTAAAGAAAAATAAGATTTTTTCTATTGGTCAATCCATGAGTCACATGGATTGCACTTCCTACTCTTAGATGATTTTAATCTAACGGACACAATTAATTTACGCTTCTTCTCATTTCTGTTTGTTCTTTGGACTTCCTTCTTCTTTTCTCTTCTTCTCTACGAGACTCTTTTTCGAACTCCTCTTTTTCATCCTCCTCTTTCTCAAACCAAGTGAAACTTTCTCAGGTTACAATGAAGTCAGAGGTACTGAATCATGTGGTCTCTCCGCCGTGTTCCTTCGCTCTCTCTCCTGCCGTGTTCCTTCGCTCTCTCTCCCGCCATCGATTAAGTTCATGACCAACCACATCACAAATCGATTTTGATGTTGATAGATCTGACACATCTGCAGTAGAAGGTCTTAGATGCATGAAATGAGACGATTGTCCTTCTCAGATTTAATTTTGTTAACAACAACTGAACAAGTTCTCTCTCTCTCATTTTGTTTTTTTTTCTTTTTAAAGGAAGGTGGGTCATGAAATTGACGACAGAGGAGGTAAGGCTTGGTCGTGGTGGTTCAAGACGCTGTGTCTCCAGTCTGCTGCGCCGTGCGCCAAGAAGAGAAGGGAGCAAGAGGCTTGAGATCTGTGTTGACCGAGAAGCTTAAGCGGGAAGAAAAGGGATGAATCGAGGTATCACCGGAGAGTGGAAGTCGGCGAAGTCGAAGCTATGTGGTGACGGAGACGGTATCGACATTAGGAGGACAACGACCATGACAGGAGGAAAGAGCAGCAACTTAGGTTTAGATTTTGGTTAATTAGGTTTTGGTTTAGTGTGTTTTAATTAGTTTTTGGTTTAGTGTATTTTAATAAGTTTTTGGTTTAGTGTGTTCTGGTTTACTTATTTTTTTTTTAAAATTCTGGTTCAATCAATAAATAAATTTAATTGTTTTAGTTTTAAATCAATTCTTGATTTAATTTTTAAATATTTTATTTTAAATTATAAATTTCAGAGACAGTATCATATATATATATATATATATATATATATATATATCTAATATTTTGTAGCACTAAAACAAAGCCATAAAAATACGTCATAGCACGAATCAAATACTATAGTTAAGTTAATAACATCCACTAAGTAATGATATTGTTTATGCACATTCCGTAGTGTTTAAAAAATGCTATCGTAGGAGGGGTACCTATGATGGCTGCCGATGACATAGCATTTACGAATTCGCTATGAAACATCTACTATAACATATTTTCCGCGCTAAGAATGTACATATTTCTTGTAGTGGATGTACTTTTCATGTTCAAAATTGCAGGCTTTCTGTTTATGTCAGTTGCGATCACAAAATCTCAACAACCTAAGTTACAAAGAGAGAATAGAAATGTGAAATTTGAAATATGAGCAGTTTGTGGAGTTAATAATCAACCCAACATTGACTTACTATCATCAATATTTTGAAAGAGCACATGTTTGAACCGATGAAAGTTTTGGATGGATAAACATTTAGCATCGACTACAACAAGATGAAGCCGCTTGTCTTCAATTGCTACGAATGTCATTTCCATGTTTCAGAAGATTGTGTGATTCACTACAAACAAATTATGGTCTACAACCAACACAAAATGTAAGCATTGAAGAAAGTGTGGCTATCTTTCAACGAATATGTGGCCTCAATGAAGTTCAAAGAGATGTTGGGTTGAGATTTGGCCGAAATCAAGAGAGTGTTCAGAGAAAAAAATATGGAAGTTCTTACAGCAACAGAAAAATTAGCGTGTGATTATATTAGGATACCATCAAAACAAGAGTTATACCAAATTCCTGAAAGACTTCAAGCAGATCGGACCTATTACCCGTTCTTTAGTGAATTCGTTGGAGCTATGGACGAAACTCATGTATACTTAAAAGTGAAGGCTGAATTACAAGGGATGTATTGGAACCGGCATGATAATGCATCATTGAATATCATGGCTATATGTGACTTGAATATGTTATTAACATATATATATAGAATGGTGCAACAACAAAGAGATTCTACATTTCCTTTGCCTTCCCCAGAGAAGTATTATTTGCTTGATTCTGGCTATCCAGAAAAACAAAGGTTCTTAGCTCCTTACAGATCCTCACGCAATGGAGTTGTCATATATCATATGTCCCAATTAAACTATGGTCCTGTCCCAAGGAATAAACAAGAATTATTCAGTGGATATCATGCGTTTGTGCGTTCTGTAATCGAGAGGACATTTGGATTTGAAAGGAAAAATGAAGGATTCTTTCAGACTTTCAAAGATATAGTATATGCATACAAAAGTGATATTAGCCACAATTGGATTACATAATTTTATTAAAAAACTCAAATTTCCATATGTAGATTTTGCTAGTAACGACGCGGAGACACGAATGAGCAACAAAGATTTTGAATCTGAATCCCCTGACATAGATGCAGTTGATGAAGCACATGGAGAACATGTGTCACAAATACGAGATAATATTGCAAATATGTTATGGAAAAACCAAAGTACTAGATCGTAATTTCAGTTTCTTTTTGGACAAAGTAATTTTCAGTTCTATTGTGTATTTTGTTTTTTAACTCTTGTTTCTATATTTTTTATGTTTATTTCAAATGAATTTTATGTTTAAATTTTTAAAACAATAAAAATAATATAACTATGACACTATAATTATACAACTAATTTAAATTTATAATTATATTAATTAATTATAAAATTTATTTTATATTACTTAATTATATTATTTTACCAATCAAAAAACATAAGTCCGCACAAAAATAATATTTTATCAATTAAAAAAATTCTTCACCGTTTATTTTCTCAAAACCGCACTTGTCCCGCATAACGCACAAACTGCACTTGCACCGTACTGAACTACAATTTTGCACCACTTATTTTACCAATTCCGTCTTTACCATTCGGATCCATAATAGTTTAACATGAAAGTATTTTGTGACGGGTTGTGTTGTTCAATTTTTAGAAAACGTATAAATAGGAGAATTCATGCCGCGTGTGTGTCTTGGTGTGTTCTTGGGAGTTTATTCATTGTTCAAGCTATATTATTTCTCTTATGTTATGTTCGTCTTTGTTGGTAACTCACAATCATTCTAGTGTTAACCAAGTTCCATATAAGATGTTTGAGAATTGGTTTGTTTCACGGATAAGCAATTTGTTGGAACTATTTTTAAAATATTATGAATAGTGTATTTATATGTCAAAAATAGAATTAGTTTGAATGAGAAATAGAGGTCTAATGTGTGTGATTTGAAAAACTTGTACAAAGTAACAAATACACATATTAGATATTTGAATTTGGATTTAGGTTTTGATTTGTTAGTTAGACTTTATGTTTATTAACTTAATCTTATAAACCAAATATATATTGAATTTTTATATTGTTAAATATATAGAAAACAGAAATCCATTTTGAAGTATATTATTTGTTTGAATTGGTCAAACAATAATAATTGTACTCTTTATTTTTAGTCAAAATGTGGAATAAATTCATATAATAATGGACAAGAAAGTCTCCACTACTATACAAAAGAGGTTTCATTTTATGTTGAAAATGAAACTTGTATTTCTTATTATTTTTCTATAAAATGGTTTGTTAGCATTATAGAAAAATATAGATTCTACAACAAAATCACCTTCTCCTACTTTGAATAGTATATTAGTATTTTTTTCTTTTTGTGTCGGAGAGTACATCACAAAATTAGTTTCGATAGGCTTATGATATATAGAGTAACGCATATAAGAAAATTTGTGCAGTTGTATCATGAGAATCTAAGCGCTATGAAATAGTCGCACTATGGAGCTTTTACAAATTTAAGGAAAGAGATTAACTATCTCGACTCTACAATTCTTCTTGATTCGTTTGTTTCGGTATTGTAAACTTTAATTTATGTTCTTTTATTTTTATAAATACCAGTTGTCCCATTGTAGTAAAATAAGTTTCTCCTACTCTTAAGTTTTTAAATATTGTTTATGCTTTTTTACTAACAATACTGATATTTGTTCAAAGTTTTCTTTAAAGAACAAGTCCATCAATATTCTCAAATCGGTGCCAAAAACAAGTTTTGAATCGGTTGTTACAATCTTAATTCTGTAAATTTTTGTTTTTATTATTATACTAACGAAGAATGATTATTTTGTGAAGTATTTGTTTCATGAAAACAGGAATTGAAGAAATAATTATAATGGAAAATCATTAGCTTCCATCAGATTCTTCTTGATTTTAGAACTTTCTGAGTTAAAATACTTTAAAATCATTTTTTCTTACTAATATTGATATTTGTGAGAAGTATTATGACAATACAGGTATTCAGAGGAATAAAGAGTTACGATCATGGATCGATAGTTGTTGACTGTTCCTATCCGAATCATAATGTGGATTTGTTGTGTTTTTTGATGATAATAAATTGTATTATTTAATTATATTTAAATATATATATATATATATATATATTGTTTTTGATCATTTTTTAAAATGTTTTGGAAAAATATTTGATGTTGATTTTATATCAAACCGTTACAAATTGCAAAGGAAAAGTGTTTATTGCTTTTGGTCAAATATATATTTCAACTATGGTATAAATTAGAAAAAATATGTTACATAAAACATTTTCCTCATTTAATTTTGTAGAGTTTTTAATTAATATATAATATTTTTTTAATTTTAATTCATAAGTTTGGTATTGAGTAGTATATTAATATGGTTTTGGTTCCTAATGGACAAATCCAAATTTCAATATAGTCAAACCAAAGTGATTAATAAAATCTCGATCTTTAAGAGATTAAATGGTATAGATGGAAATAAATTTTATGAGTCGACGCTCCAAATTAAGTTTGGGAAAAGTCTGCCACATATGAATATGTTTTTCATAGAAAATAAAATGATTGTTGATATTGATCAAAAAAATTATTTTCGTCAATGCTTTAACGCGTATTGTAAAAGATTGATAATGCAAAAATAATGAGAAATTTCATACCAATGTTACTGAAACTGACATGTATATTATAATTTCTAAAGTTAATATGGTTGAGAATAACCATATAGAATGGTGATTTTGATGGCACAAATAATATCATGTAATGATATGTATATTTGCTAAAACAAAAAACAAAAATATGTGTTTGGAAAAATCCAAAGCATACAAGTTGGATTTATAAATCAACTTGAGAGAATTATGAATATAGTTATATGTAAAATGTGAATTTCTACGAATAAAATGCATGTCTTGAAATTGCTTTTTATTCATTTAGATCTAAAGAAGTTTCAGATTAACTTTCTAAACTCTTAGAGATGTTAAATGTAAATATGCAGTTTTTTGAGCTATTTCAAGAAAAGCGGAGAAAGCTTTGCTTACCATATAAAATCGTTGGCAAGAGACCAAATGAACTTAGTGATAGTTATCAAAATATGATTTAAAAAAAAAAAACTAGTGTCATACACTGAGTTTTGTGTACAATGGTTAATTGTATCTTTAAAACAAATGACAAAATCATTAGACAATTGATCTCGACTACTCTCAAGAGATATGTTTACTGTGATTACAACCTAGGATCTTTTTATTAAAGTGTGTCGTGAGATAATATTGTTATATCATCAAGAGGAATGGGTTAAAGCCTATGAATAAAGATGAGATTTGGTGGTAACTCTACCTAACTGAATGGAGATCCCAAGAAATAGGTTCAAGAAGATAACTAAGTCAAACTAAATCTGTCCAAAACACTGTCAGACATCGGTCTATACTCAGTTCATATGATGATTAAATAGTGCTATATGTAATGAATAGAGGATAAACATTTGCTTTTAATGATTTGTGCTTATAGCTTTGAGATATGAATGGAGTAGTACATGATACTCCTCTAAACAAAGCTATGGCAAATCACCTTGTGATGTGAAATGGGACCGTTTCTAAGAGAATGAAGGAAATGTTATATTCTCCAAGTTCACTCATGATTAACCAGACATGTTCAAGGCCAAATTGAACACAACAAAGAACTTAGTTCTATGAGAGAATGAAGTTGTGTTATAACTATTGTCTAGGTTTACACCAAAGCTCGGGGGTTCAAGACGTCATGGCCACCTCCTGGCCGAGTAAATCCGATATCTATTAAAAATGACTGGTTCAAAGCTGAAAAATTGCTATCAGTTCATCATGCAGTGAATTTTTCGTTTATACTCTCAAAAGTCCTTAGTTGAGTCTTGCCGAGTCTTATCTAGGAAGTCAAGTTTGTCGAGTTGTCTAGTGTCTAGAGTCATTTCTATTCATATAGGAGATAGTTGGAACTATTTTTGAACATTATAAATAGTGTATTCATATGTCAAAAATAGAGTTAGTTTGAAAAAATTGTACAAAGTAGCAAATACACATATTAGATATTTGGATTTAGGTTTTGATTTGTTAGTTAGACTTCAAGTTTATTAACTTAATCTTATCAACCAACTTTATGTTGATCTTTATATTGATAAATAAAAAAATATATATGTATATATATATATATATATTAAAGTATACTATTTTGTTTGAATTGGTCGAACAATATATAATAATTTTACTTTAAAATTTTTTGATCAAAATGTGAAATAAATTAACATAATAATGGACAAGAAATAAAGTCTCCATTGGTATACAATGAGATTTCATTTTATGTTGAAAATGAAACTTTTATTTCTCATTATTTTTCTAGAAAATGGTTTGTTAGCATTATAGAAAAATATAGATTCTACAAACAAAATCACCTTATCTTACTTTGAATAGTATGTTAGTATTTTTTCTTTTTGTGTCGGAGAGTACAACACAAAATTAGTTATGATAGGCTTCTGATACAATGAAGCAGATCAGAAGAATTATGCAGTTGTATTCTGAGAATCTAGGCATTATGAAAAAAACTACCGGACATTTAAAGATTTTTTAAAAAGATTAACTATCTTGACTTTGTAATTCTTTTTGATTCATTTGTTTCGGTATTGTAATTTTTAATTTATATTTTAATTATTTTTATGAATATCAGTTGTTCTATTGTAATAAAATAAGGTTTTACACAAACTTCTTTAACATTTTTTTTTTTGAACACAACTTCTTAACACCTTCCCTACACAAACATTTTTAGGGTTTTGAATCCAAAAGCATTAATACCCGTTAGACAGCAAACTACTTGTATACATAGGTTTATAACGAATTTATGTTTCTCCTCTTCTAGGTTTAATTGCCAACTAGTTTAGTATGTGTGTTTGAAACCCCACCCCAGTTAATGTCTAGCATCAAGAAAGAGGTCAGAGGCAAAAGAATAGGGATAATGCACATGGAAGAAAGCAATTTAGTAACACTAATAATCGAATAAAAGGATAAGAAGCCACAAAATATATCTAAACAAAACATTCTGATATATCTCCATCTCAACACTCAGTAATATCTTCTCCAAATGATAATTAATCCCAAAAGAATTCAGTCCCCAAAGTAATAACAATGGAACAAACTAAAACCCGACATAAAAATAATTGCCAAGAACACCGTTTGGAAAAGCCTCCCCCTTAGATCATAAACCAAACAAGAACAGATCCAAGTACCAAGCTCGAAACCGTCTTGGTTGCACCATTCTGCAAAACATAAAAAAGTTGGGATCAGCATTTCATTTTTATTGGTTAGAGAAGCATCTTTATTTATGAAGTTATAATTCTATCAGAGTTAATTTCAAAATAGTACTCTCCGAGAGCTTATTAATCCTTGTTAACCTTTCGCAAGATTCTAAAGTCTGAGAATTCCGTGATTCATGCATGCTTTTGGACTATTTTATATTAACTAAAAACTGTTTTATGACCAAAAAATAGTAAACTAGAGCATACTTTTTGTAAATAATAACTAGTAGATCTACTTTTAAAATCGATTTTGCACAAAAAAAAAAAGCTTTTAACATCAAATTTTACTGGTCTGGCCATTATGGACACGTGGAAGTTAATTACGCTCACGTGCATACTGCCAACTCACGTGACTCCTGAACCCCATGCACCTCAGCTCGAGTTCGAAAATCTCGAGACAGAAGCTACAGCAACGGTCCGAAAATCGGCGAAACCGAGACGGCGGGGATTAGGACTCCGTTGCTAAATTTCGCTAATCATGTGATCAAGAACGGTTTTAGATCTAATCTGTGATTATGTAGTGCAAGCTTCAGTGAACAAGTGTCAAAGTCAAAAACATCTCAGATCTGAAACGCATTGTGTAAGATCCTATTCAAATGTAAAAGTTTGTACGGACCTGGTCATTTGAATCGGTGGAAGGTCCTGGAGACAGCGAATCGATACTCGGTCCTGGAGACAACGAATCGATGCTCGGTCCCAGAGCATCAGTCGAAGGAGCGTCTGGTTTCGTAATGGGAGCAAGAGCCGGAACCTGAGCGGGAGGAGATGCAAGAGGAGCTGGAGGAGGAGTTGCTGGAGGAGGGGAAACCATTGGGGGAGGAGTTGCTGGAGGAGGAGTTGCTAGAGGAGGAGTTGCTGGAGGAGGAGTGGTGGTGGCTGGAGGAGGTGAAGTGGTGACTGGTGGAGGAGCTGAGACAGGAGGAGGAGTCGCTGGTGGTGGTGGAGTGGTTGGAGTCGGTGGTGCTGGTGTAGCTGTTGGTGGTGAAGACGGAGCTTGACCTCCGACGCCAGCGACGAGGACGATGCAGATCGCAACAAAAACAAATTGCCGACCCATCTTTTTCTTTCTTTTGTTTTTTTCTTTCTAATTGTGAAGTGCAGTCAGTGAGTGATGGTTCAATGTAAAGGAAATGTACAAGGACGAAAATGGTTTAATTAAATGAGAAATTAGTCATTAAAACTTTGAACTTTCATATTAAACTAAAAAAATCTTTCATGTTTGAGCAAAAAAAAATCTTTAACTTTCAAATATTGGTCATTTTAACTTTCATATTTTGTTGACTAAGCCACTTAATAAATCTAAATAGTCAACTGTTAAAATCGATTAAAAATAAACGTCTATTAACTATCTAAATAACATTATTTAAAAAACTGATTAAAACATGGATCAAATAACGTTTTTTATTTATGTAAACGCTTAAATCATCTATTTCGTGAAATCATAGCCCTAAATCAACTTCATCTTTTTCACTATGATTTCACGAAAGAGATGATTTCAGTGTTTACAGAAGCAAAATGAAGTCGTTTAATCAATGTTTTAACCAGTTTTTAAAATGATGTCGTTTAGAGAGTTAACATATATTTATTTTTTAATCGGTTTTATTAATTAACTATTTAGGTTTCTTAAATGGCCGAATTAACAAAATATGAGAGTTAAAATAACCAATATTTAAAAGTTAAAGATTTTTTTGCTCAAATACGAATTGAATGTTTGTTTGGCTTTATTTTCAAAGTTCAAAATTTTAATGGTTGTTTTCTCTTAATTAAATAGAAAAAGTGGAATCACATCAAAACGCAGATACATAGTGTCGTATTAAAGTCCTCTAGTAGTATATTATACAACCCATGATGCCATGTCAGAGTTGGCGGTGCATCTGTTGACACGTTGGCGAGGTTATCAAACTGTAATGATAGGATGTTTATGAGTTGTATCAATTAGTAAACATCCTATAATTACACTTTGATAACTTCCAATGTGTCAACAGATGAGTAAACCCAACTAAACTCTCCTGTTCAAACATGTAAACCCAACTTTAGCTTTGGGGCTTAGCTAAGTCATTAAAAAAGTTATGGATCTCACCAAATACATAATTAGGAAAATATTATCAAAGAAATTATTTTTTTACTAATTATTTAAAATGTTAATATTTTGGGGCTTTGTAGTATATTTTTGATTTTTAAAATGTAATTTAATATTTTGGGTAACAAAAATAAATGAGCCAAAATTTATCTGAATTGTTTTAAGTTTTTACCAGTTTTAAAAATTAAGAACCAAATTAATTCAAAATCGATGAACCTTTTACTTAAATTATATTGCATTACTTGTAATTTTAAACATTAGTCTTAAAAAACCTTAGATTAAGTTTTTCGTAAAATTAATAATTTTATAATTAAATACTAATATTAATAGAGAAATTCCCTTAAATAGCCCTTTTTAGTTTGTTTGTCACAAAAATAGTTTTTAAGGAAGAAAATGACTAAAATGTTTTTTTTAGAAGCTAAAAAAATCATTTATATGCATTTATACCCCTAGGGTTAACTAATTTGGACTTTAAGGTTTAGAGTTAAAGGGTGGGTTTGGGGTTAGGGTTTCAAATTTTTAAAAAAAAATTAAAAAAAAAATCAAAATTTCAAAAAAAAAAGTCTATTTTGGTCATTTTATTTTTTGAAGGCTATTTTTGTGACAAAAACTTAAAAATGGCTATTTAAAAGAATTACCCATATTAATATATACATATCTATATATTTAGAAACCCAGCGGATATATACTTTCATTGAAGTGCTGTAAAAAGGATAGAAAAAGAAACTTAGCAAAATAAAGTAACCAAAAATTTGTGTTACATTGCTTCGGTATCAGAGTCGGTAGAAGAACATATTCAGATCAAATAACACTGCTTACGTAAATTAGTATGAACTTTTGGAACATTTCTTATGTAGACCAATAATAAAGATCAAATTCCACTATCTTGTATTTCCTCTGTTTCATGTTTAAGATTATTCCATTTGAATTTAAAAAACTTGTTGATTTTTTTTTTGTTTTATTTCTATTTTAATATATTTTTATTTAGTTTTATTAATTAATAAGTTAAAAATAAGAGTAAAAATTAACAAAAAGAAACTTAGCAAAATAAAGTAACCAAACATTTGTGTTACATTGCTTCGGTATCAGAGTCGGTAGAAGAACATATTCAGATCAAATAACACTACTTACGTAAATTAGTATGAATTTTTGGAACGTTTCTTATGTAGACCAATAATAAAGATCAAATTCCACTATCTAGTATTTCCTCTGTTTCATGTTTAAGATTATTGTATTTGAATGTTTAAAAAATTGTTGATTTTTTTGTTTTGTTTTAATTCTGTTTTAATATATTTTATTTAGTTTTATTAATTAATAAGTGAAAAATAAGAGTAAAAATTAGCAATTTTATTTAATATGTTCATTAGAAAAGTAAAACAACATTTCTAATAAAACATAATTTAAAAACTAAAACCATATTTAATATAAAAAAAGGAGTATCATGCTTTCACAGCTTGGATTGTTAACATGGATAGATTACCAACGATGTACAAACTAGCTTCATGGGGTATACTTTTATCTCCGGTCTGTTGTTTATGCCCTCGTGATGATGAAACTAGAGACCATCTCCTGCTCTCCTGCGAGTTCAGTGTCAATGTCTGGAAGGACGCACTAGTCATGCTATCTCTGGCCGAGAAATATCATCTCATAGACAAAACTATTATCTTGGCTCCAATAGCCTGCGCCTAAAGCCTTAGCACGTTGAGGAAGCTAACTGTTCATGCCACAATATTTCACCTTTGGAAGCAGAGAAACATTCTCATTCACAATCAAATATCCATCTCCCCTGCTCTTGGCTTCCGGGCAATTGACAAGGAGGTCAAGAATATTTTCTTTGCTAGAAAACAGTTAAAGCAATTTCAGGGTCTCGCTACAGAGTCTACAGTTCGGATTCAAGCAAAATTTGGTACAACTTAAAATTGGTTGCTCTAACTATTCGTACTACACAGCCAAGTTGTGGGCACAACTTCAGATCCTTTTGTCATCACCACCTCTCCCAAGTTAATCCGGTTAGGAGCTAAAAGTATCCCACTCTCTTCTTTGCCGAAGACACCGTAGTCGATGAAGCTTCAAGAGACATGAAGGTTGATAAGCATACCTGAGGACTTCTGTATAAAGACACCAGGCACAACCTCCGGAAGAACACCAAAGCCTGTAAAGAGACCTCAACACCGCTACTAAGAGACGGGAAGACCCCACAGCAACAAACAACTAACTATAAGGTGGATCAGAGTCAATAACAACTCCATTTCAAAGAGAGCTCAATGACTTGCAATAAGTGTTAGAATAGCACTGCTATGGAGTTCAAGAGAACAACCAACAGCACTGGGATGTGCTAAAACACCATAAGGAGTCACAAAGGTAGGGGTGAAGCTCGGAGACCACCCAAAGCCACAAAACTACCTCGCCAAATGTTGTCCCCGAGAACCAAGAGACGTACACTTTTCAAATTAAGTCTATAAGTTGTTTCGGTGACAAACGAAACAACTAACCACATATAAGAACAGGAGCAAGCCACCATGAAAGCAAACCGGTACGCTTCAAAGGTGCAATTGGAACATGAAGCCGAGAAGATGCAAAGCATAGGAGAGGGAGCTTGCAACACCACATCGTAGAGGCCATAGACGAGCTCGACGACATCGCAGCGGTGCAAAACTTCATAAGCCAAACTATAGGTACCAACACACGCAAGTATCGACGACTAAGACTCACCTTCAAGTTAGTGGAAACCTCCGAAGCACTCCCGGTGAAAGACGACAGGACGAGTTCCTCCAAAACGCCGAGGATAAGACAAAAGACCCATGACTTTCACCACTCAGACACATATCAAAAGCGGCAAACAGCACACTGAATCTGGAGGATGAGCCGCACCACCGCCTCCATGCCCTGTCAACTCTTCAAGTGGCTTAAGGGACCCCCTGAAAACCCTAAAATCCGACTCCAACGACGACTAACCACCACACTCCGCGCTCGGAACTCCAAAACCTAGCTGAGACCAGACCACAATCAAATCTCTTCGCAAGCAGAGGTAACAATGGAAGGACCACCAGACAGACGGAGACCCCGAACAAAGCAGAGAGCATGAGTCAACCACGGTGAAGAAAAGGTGAAAAGAGGAAGAGAGAGAAGGGGACCGCCTCCAACGACGGAATCGGCGCTCACCCGCCGTCCGTGACCGGAGATAAGCTAAGAAGAAGAGTGGACGAGAGAGATAAGGTAGAGAGAACCTGGTCTTTCTTTTTCTTTTCCCTTGTTTGTTAAAAGTTGCCGCTAGCTTTTGTTTTCATTGTTTTTGTAATATCTTTGTTCTCCTCTGTTTGTTTCATTCTTTTTTTGCTAGAGAAGAACAATTTTTAGGCTTTGTTCTTTTGTAAAACCTTTCATCATTAATATGATATCTGCAGTTTAGTAAAAAAAAAAAAATATCATTGATGTGATTCTTTTAGATTGTACAATAGACTTATTGTTTTAGAATGATTGTAAAATTTAGATCACGATACGAACCAGAACATTGGCAAATACATAGTCAAAGTAAAGTGGAGTATAAGGTCATGATTAATACATGTCTCTTAGGGAGGGGTTCTTAGAGAAAATAAGAAACATTCTCTTAGCTTTTAACTAGAAAAAGTTAAGAGACGTCTTTTAATTCCTTATTTAAGAGACGTCTCTTAGTTTTTTCTAGTTAAAAGCTAAGAAACTATCTCTTATTTTTCCTAAAAACCTGTAATAATCATGTCCTAAGAGGATGTCCAATGTTTAGAAACTTAAATAGGATTCTAAAAGTTATAATTTTGATTTAATTAGATTATTGAATTAAATTTTAAATAATAATAAAAATTTAACTAATGACATAATGACATTTGGCAACATAATTTTTAATGTGGTTCCAAAAATATGGGTAGAAAGATACTTTCTGACAATGTTTTTTATCTGTTGCAATATTTTAATTTTTCTTTTAAGTTTAGAAACTGGTGTTCATTCCACCGGTGGACATAGCCTAAATGTGTTAGAGAAAAGATAAGATTTCTTTACATTTTTTCGTCATCAAGTTTGTTACTTTACTTTCGAAATTGATCATAAAATAATGTTTGTTCCTTATGATATTGAGTAAAGGTTGCGTGATGGAGTAGTTTGGATGACATACCGAAAAGTATGGTCAGGTTGGGTTTCATGTTCGTTTCGATGGATGCTTTTGAACACATCGAATGTTGTTCATTTTCAATTATTTGATGAATTTTGAATTCTTTTTGTTGGTGATATTATTATAATTATTGGTGCACAAACAAATATTATTATTATTATTAAATAAAAAACTGTGTAGGAACTTATTTTATAAAATATATATGCTATATTTTATAAATATTTATTTATAAAAACTGTTTATAGTCATTGAAGAAATACATGTGTTATAAAATTATTTTTCATGCAACTATATTACCTTAAAGTTGCATCACTTTGCATTTTTAATGCTGATATATGAGGTAAATCACTAAAAAAACATATATATATATATATATATACAAAAAATAAGATTTTCTTTTAGGGTGTGCTACATCATCATCAGTTCACTGATTTTGGAGGTGACACCTGTCTAGTTTTTGTAAACGCTTCATTTCATTTACAGTTCTGTTATGGGTTTCTTTTATTTCATTCCAATCCGGTAGCGACCAAAAGCTGATTTTCTTCCTCGGCTTCACAACAAATTTTAGGACTCATCTTCCTTTTCGATTTCCAACAATGAGTGAAATTATTTGCTAGGTGATATTGAACTACCCGATTATTTTACCAGTGGATTGTCAAGCTTTAAACAATTATCAAATTTAATGAGGTGTTCCCTACTGGTAGAACGATATGGTAATGGATGTTTTCCTCTTTGCGAAGTCTGATTAATTGCTAACTAAATAAACATAAAAATTGTTTAAAAATTCTACATTTCACAAAAGAAAATACATCACATCCGTAGCGCGGATCGACTCTAATTATATAAATAAAATAGTTGTTATAAAAAAAAGGCTACGTGAGTTCTCGAATTATTCTTTTGAAAATTATTTTTTTATAAATTTATATATTTTCTCCAAAATTCTGAAACTTTGAAAATTGTCTAAACTTGTGGTTAATTGTTATGCAAATTATTTTGAAAAGTTTTCTCAAAACCGTCTTGTTTTTTATGAAAATTCCTGGTTTCCACTATTTCAAGTTATCCGTACCCATAAGTTAAGTTATTGTTCCGCATCCCGAAATGCCCATGTTCTATTGAAGCAAAGTCCAACCTTGATTGACCAGAAAGTACTTTGAACAAACGATTGATTTTATATTTTCTTCAGCTTTGAAAACACGCTTCCCTGAACAAAGGCGAAGCAATAATGAGCGGAGCCTTGTTCAGAAACGTCGCCGCCCAGCTGATACGGCGGAACGCGGCGGCATCAGATCCGTTTGGCAAAACCGGAACTGTGCCATCAGACGTAAGAAGATTGCAATCGAGGCCTTATTTCCGCTCGAAACAAACAAGAATCGCACCTCCTTCTTCCTCGGGTTTCTGTTCATCGTCTTCTTCTTCTTCATCGTCTGTTGGTTTCGTGGGATGGTATCTTGGTATGGTAAAATCACGCCCCGTTCTCACCAAAGGAATCACTTCCTCGCTTATCTACATCGCCGCCGATTTGTCTTCTCAGGTTCTTACTTTTCAATATTAGGCTTCCTTTGGTGAAACGCATGTGTATAGAAACCATAGTCATGTGTTTGAAATTGGATTGAATGGAACTTGTTGAAATCTCATTGGCTGTTTAGTCTGCATTGAGACGTGTTCTGTCATATTTCCATGTTGTTTTCTTGAGTCTGTGATTAACTGAATTTTAAGAGCAGACTCACATGCTCTTAATTGTTTCAACAGACCATTACGAAAAAGAAAACCTCTTCAGAGTCTTATGACCTGGTGAGAACAGCAAGGATGGGAGCATATGGTCTACTTATCTTGGGTCCAGTCCAACACCAATGGTTCGGTTTCATGTCAAGACTCTTTCCTAAACAAGATTTGATTACAACGTTTAAGAAAATGGCCATGGGACAGACTGTCTACGGCCCTACAATTATGGTTATTTTCTTATCATTCAACGCATTACTACAGGGTAAGCTTCTTGAAATCAATGATACAGTAGTTTAATTACAACACAAAACCATGTTCTTTTAGCGCTCTTGTACTTTCTTTTTGTATGTTTATTCAGGTGAAGGCGGTTCTGATATACTTGCCCGATTGAAAAGAGACCTTCTTCCCGTGATGTTAAACTGTGTCATGTATTGGCCTGTATGTGATTTTATAACATTCAAGTTCTTCCCCGTTCATTTACAGGTAACTATCATTTCACTCACACTTCTTCTTCTCTTTCAACTTTTGGTTCACCATGAAAGGCTTTACTTTCTTCCACGATTGCTGCTTTATCTCAGGATTCACTCAATCTGCTATCTTGTTTTATTTATCCTGCAGCCTCTTGTAAGCAACTCGTTTTCGTATGTGTGGTCAATCTACATGACTTACATGGGAAATCGGGAAAAACCAGCCGCAATTTCAAGTTGAAACACTCAGATAACATTATGCTACACATTGCAGGTGACTGAAAGAAACGAATAAACCCAGTCACGTTCTATTTGTATTGTAATATTTATTTTGCTCCGTTCAATACGGCGCAACATTCTTAGTGTAAAATCCACTTGGATTTCCACTGTCTCTATTTGACTCCAAAATTGTACTTTGCATTATACAAAGAGTGTAAAGAAGAATTCTTGTATGAGCTTAGATGATATATATATCAAACCAGATGTCATATCGTGCAATACATTTATATACGTGTACTGTAGGAATACTTGGATGAGAGACGCTCAGAGATGAGGGAGTCAGGACTGTCTCTGATGTGATCACCCTGTTTCTTATTCGGTTGACTCAATGTTTAAGGAAAACCATTAGAGTTGTTATGTATATGATTAAGAATTGGTGTAGACCAAACCTGAACACATACAACTACATTGTCGATGATTACTGCAATTAAACAGGAAAGAAATGACCAAGCTGTTTGCTGAAAATCTTGATCAACATGCTCCCAAAGACGATGATGGAAGTTTTTTGGAATGCATAAGCCATGTTCGTTTCTCTAACGATGCGTCGTTATACAGCTCCCGCCGGCGATTATTGCTATTCGTCTTTTCCGTGTTTTCATCGATGCTGCCTTTATCAGTGTCTTTTGCACATGTGTTGACGTGCTTAGCGTCAATTATTATTATCATTTAACTCTCTATTTTAACATGTTGCTGACGTGTCATTTTTAAGCTTTTTATATTTTTGTGTCGTACGCCGTTGACGCTGCATCCAGGAAAAGAATAGGGCTATTGTGAAAAATGACCAATAAGATGGTTGGGACTCTAGAATCATGACTATTGGCTGTGTTTGCTTGTATCTCAATAAGACTGCTTATTGTGATAATATATACAATATCTGCGGCTGGTCCTTTATCATCGTTTCACTTGTACAGAGGAAAATGTATTGTGTTTGGTAGTATAAAATAGTTTGGCAAATATATAAGAGTTTTGGTCAAAAAACCAGTGAGCGATTACTGTGAAAGAATTGAGAGCAGACTGTTTTATCATTGTGATTTTGTTGCTTTTTTTTACAAGATTTACAATAAAAACAAATAGAATTTTACTTACAAAAATTTAAAATCAATTTTTTGTAAGTATATGAGTAAAATTTTACTTACAAAAATTTGGATCTATTTGACTGAGTTTAATTAATTGGGACGAGCTCTATTTACTCGATGTGCTTTGTCCGAGCGATGTAACCCTTCCAAATCATCATAAGAAACAAAGTTGCTGATGCATTTGTAAGATTATGTTCTAAGAGTAAAGAGTTTGGCACTTGTCTTTCAAAATAATGTTGAGATTCTATCCTTGTTTATTAGTAAACTTCAATCCGGTTAACCATTAACCATTTTAGACACGATTTAAATTATCCATAGCTTTTGAAATCATAAACCTGATTCTAGTTTACTCCGAGAATCAGAATCATTGCTCCTAAACAGCGGAATCGTGCTATTGTTTTAAATTTATAGACCTAATGATGGTGTCACCTCGTTTACTGCACTGTATCCCTATGAATAGAGAACTGAGTTCTCATTTCTTTAAATCTTATTCATTGTCAAAGGTAGTTTCTCTAACTTTCTCCCTCTTTAGTCGCGTTTAACTCTTATTGTCGGATCTGCCACCATAAAGTAGTCAAATTTCTCCGACTTACATTGAGTTCTTCATATGTTCTTCTAAAAAGAATGGCTTCGATCCGTAGATGCTCTAGAAAAGGGAAGGAGAAGATTACTTTTTGATATACTCAAATTTATCCTAAGAGCAACTCTACAATTTCAGATGTCGGTTGCAATACTTAGGGATCGAATTCACTTGGAATGAGATCACACAATAACTTATGGATTTGGATTAAACTAAATCGAATGATAGAAAGAAATAAATATCAAGAAATAAACGAAAAATATATATCAAACAGGTTGTAAAACAGTCAAGAAAAACGCTAGATCTAGGATATCGAACATGAAATTCATAACTGAAATCAATAGATGCTATGAGTTTTATTAAGAACAATCCTAGCACTTGAATTAAATAGTAAGTTACTCAGCTCTCGCTGCAGAGACTATCAGACGTCTAGATCCTATTAAAAAAACAACTCTCGTTGCGGATTCAATTAATCAGACAAACATTAAACCTCAATTCGATAAGTTCACTAAAATCCAAGACCAACTCTCGTTACAAATAAATATTTATCTCAATATGATTCAATTCAAATGATTGATAACACTATCGTGTCTACCAACTATCCTAAGATCAAGTTTCTAGTTAGTTACTCAAGAAACATGCATAAATAGAAATCTAGTGAAGAATATAATCAGATTACCTAGCAAATTTATCAACCAATTGTTTCTCATAGACCCTAGAAAATCCATAAATCTAACAGGTTGTTTACTCAGACATGATTATGAAAAACATAAAAATAAACTAAATAAAATGCATAGATAAAAGATAAGTATTACTAGAGTTCCAATCAATTTCTGAAGGAGTTCTATGATCTTCTCTCCAAATCACTCTAAGTGTAAAATAAAGCGTAGCCTAAACAATGGCTAAGAAATAGTAAATATAGGGTAAAACATGATTATGAGCTAAGCTTTTTACAAATAAAGAAACTTATGGGCCAAAGTAAAATTCTTTAAACTTGAGTTAGTTTTCTCGGATAGCTTCAGTGTCGACCGATATCAAGGGTGGTGTCGATCGACACCATCTTCAATTATCGACTCCGATTTAAACTTTCAGCATGACTTCTTTTATTCTCCAAATGGCTCTGTAACCTCTAGAATGCTCCAAAACATACATGATCCTGTAAAGACTCTAAAACATACTCGAAACATATAAATAGACTCTCTCTTTTTAACTACCATATAATAGACCCAAAATTGAACTTATACCATGGTCAAAACCCATAAAAAACAAGGTGTATCAACTCTCCATGACTTATCCTTTGCTTTCCCTCAAGTAAAATAGAAGATTAACTTGTGGAAAATGTTTGAAAATGTAAGGATTCACCTTTTTTGGAACCACCACCATCATCTCTTGCAAGCGACATCAAATAATAACAACCTTATAAGGTACTTCCATGTACTCCACATATGCTTAGCAACCTGATCATCCAGCCTACAACTTTACCAAATACCATCTAACATACCACTATACTGACCTCATTTAAGAGATTAATGTGCATGCTCATTTTGAGAATATCGGTGAAAGATTATATAAAATCTTACCCACTCGAGTATCTGATCACACATGCAGTCTTACTCTGATTCAATTATTCTCTTTTTCTCACTTCTCTGAATCATTTCCTTCCTTTTATGGTCTGCAGAGTGTAGGTGAATAATGGGATCACATAATAAATTTCTATCCTTTCTTCCAGTTTTGTGTGATCATTCCATTGTAGTAAAATAATAGGGTCATAAGAATTTTTCCTACCCCTTTACTACTTAGGAAATCATTTCTTCCTCATCATCATTTTTTTCAGATACTGAAGTGAAAAGATAAGGGAACCATACCATGCAGACATGCCCTTCATACCTGAATGAAGTTTTCGATACGATGTATATCAAGCCTCAAGACAAGTAAATTTAGTAGATTATGTTGAAGGTCAGCTTTGGTTCCTTCCTATACTCATAGTAAACGTGGTTTTCACTAGGGGGGTGATCCACTTTGACGTCTTCCATGTGATACACCCTGCAATCAGTAACGTGTGGTGATCTTATGAGAAAGAAATTACTAAGGAGAGGCAACATGTGGAAGCCACGATGCCGGAAAAATGCCTTTCTCGTTTGGAGAAGTTCCGCAAGTGTCTGGCACAATAGGTCGTGAAACAAAAGATACCTCTTCTCAGACAGGATCTTAGCACGAAGAAATATCTCGAGTAACAGATTTTTAAAGGGTTGGAAGTTCCCATAGAGATCATGGATCAACTGGTCCGATATGAGGTGAAGTATAACAAAGAGATTAACTACAAAGAAGTCATTAATATCAAAGAAGAAGACTATGTTCTCTGTCCTCTCTTGGATGCTGTTGAGGTTCTTGTGCCAACTGTTGACAACCAGTTCGGCATGAATGCTGACTTGATATCTGCGGAGGATCTTTCTGGTATATGCTCAACTGAAAACAAATCCTCCAACTGAATTCCAAGTTCAGGATCAAACTAAAGTAGATGAATGTGTGAGTGCAGATCTGTCTCAGGATGGAGCTCCTCAGAAGAAGATTTCTTAAGAAGGAATTGAAAACCCGAATGAGCAAGTTGGTGATCATGGTGAATGTGGCACATACAATCCTCCTACTGAATCACTGAGAATTATCTCTAGCAAGGAGACCAGTAGGCTTGCTGTTTTTACTTAAAATTCTTTTTATTTTTAGCAACCAATGTTTTTTGTTTAGCACTTTGACTTTGAACCCTTATTATCGGCTTTAATATTAGTTCTAAGTTATCCATCTTGTAACACTTTTAACGTTTATAAAATATCAAAGTACCTTTAATTTGGATATGTACATGTCAACTAAGTGTTGAATCAAGACATAGCTAACATGTTACGAACATGAATTGAAAAATAAGTATTTCAACTTTTAATTGGAATTTAGGGCAATACTCAATTTTCCTTTCAGAAGGACAAGTTACACATGCATCCGGAGATTGGCCAAGTTACTATGTCATATAGGTCATTCAACTCGATGGTAATGAGAAGAGTGAATATGACTATTGGCTAAGGGTTTGAACAGGACATAGGCAACACATTGCGAATATGAATCAAACAACATATTTTCCAACGTTGTTTGAATTTATCATAGTAGATAGCTGTTTGAAAAACTAGTTATACAAATGTTCGTGAATAGGCCGAGTTTACTTTGTTCAGACATATATGTCATTCAACTTGGCGACACCTTTGAGGTGCATGCGCATATCATCCAGCTTAGAATGTCTATTGTGATACTGACGTATCTTTCAACTCAACCCTAGTGTAAAAACTAGTTGATTATGACAAGTTTGAATCACGCAACAAATTACATGTGACATGTTTAAGTCATCCAACTTTGTGAATTTTTGGTGACAGTGATGTGTCTTATAACTCGGCATAACCAAGAAAAAAAACAGACTGTAACGCGCTTAAGATTCAACTAGGTGAGTATTTTGTAATACTGATGTGTCTTTCAACTTGGCCTTGGAACTTTACACATATTTTTGTATAGTTGGACCTGGGAGGGTGCCCTACATATCTCAAAGGAGGATCAAGCCATCTGTTGTATCACTGTGCTGTTAGTTGTTGTATCGTTTGAGATTCATGGAATTCCATGATCTTGGCACTGATTCTCTAGATGATGTCTCAAGTCGATAGACGCAGGGCTTGACAACTTTTAAAATCTTATATGGACCTTCCTAGTTGGTTCCAAGCTTGCCATCCTCCAATCTTTAATGTTTTAAGCACTTTTCTCATAACAAGATCACCAAGATCGATGATCCTTGCTCAAAATTTCTTGTTGTAGTAGCTTTTGGCGAGGTGTTAATAGTTCTGAATTAAATTAGTTCATGGTCTCAATGTTCTTATATTTCATGTAATGTGTCAAAGATCCTTTCATTGTGGAGTTCAATGTCAGAGGAATCTTTGATCTGCGAAGACATGAGACATTGACATCATAATGTGTCATTGCTTTTGATACGTACGCCAATGAGAACATAATTTTATTAGTTTCTCCTCTCAGTGTCGTATGCGACCAAAGGGCGCCACCTAACTCATCTGCCAAGTGATCTTTCTTAAGATCAAAGCATTTCTTGATTCCATCAATGATGATCTTGTTGGTCTCCTCAGCATGTTCATTTCCCAAAGGGTATCTTGGCATGGATGTGCTTAGACGAATTTGCAATGTTTTGCAGAATCTGCAAAATTTGTTGGGAGTGAACTGAAATCCATTGTCAGTTACAATCTGGTAAGGAAGTCTATCTTGGCAAATGATGTACTTCCAGACAAATATCTGCACTTTGTTGTTGATAAATTTAATGAATGATTTTGCCTCACTCACTTTGTGAAGTAGTCTTTCATCACAAGTAAGAAGCAATGTTTCCTGGAACTCAATAGGGGGCTGGCTATACCATTTCCCAGCGTGTGAAAGGATATGGTGCAGTCGTTGTTATCAGCAACTCGATAGGATAGTGAATGTTCGGAGCATGTCTCCTTGCAACCTGCTACCACCATTGGACAAAAATATCTATGGCCTTTGATTTTCAGAGCAAGAGCTTGCCCGCTAGAATGGTTGACTCTTGCTCCTTTGTGTTTCCACCCATGAATTATCTAGTCTCCTCGCCATGGATGCATGTTAATAGGACCTTGTTATCCATCTATCAGTAAAGCTTGCTGACCATTACAACTTAATGGACAATGTGTGCTTTGAGTCTGTGTGCTTACCATCTGCAGCCAGGTAGCTTGTCATCAGTGATATTGTAGGATAGGAAGTCTCCAATCTGGAGCACTCAAGTTGGCACTTGGTTCAAGAGCATATTAACCATGTCGGTGATATCAGAATCAAGTGAAGCCGTGATGTGAACAACAATTCAGAGGCTAATGTGATAATTGGCCGTTCGATCTTTTGAATTGGGATCGTCCTTTTTACATGATATTTATGATTACTTTCCAATGCAGAGAGTGCATATGCACATATTTTCTCACCATAGGGAACATTTTTCAGTTCAAAGAATTCAAATTCTTTGGTAAGGTCTTGAACAAATTTAAAGTAAGCGTCCATCCTTTCATTCTTTGCATCGTAATCTACGTTGTATTGGTTGGCGACGAGCTGGGAATCACAGTATGTATGGATACATTTTGGTCTTATTACTTTTACAAGTGAAGACTGGCAATAAGTGCTTCATACTCTGCTTCGTTGTTGGATGCAATGAATCCCTCAAGATTTAATTGTTGATAAGTTCTCTTATGGGAGATTGAAGATGACCTATGACTCTGAATCCTTTTTTGGATGAGGTCCTGTCTACTTGTAAGATTCAGTTCTCTCAGGGAAGGATCAAATCCTGTTAAATTTTGGTGAATAATTCGTTTATAAAATTGGCGAGCACATGTGAGTTTGCAACCTATCGGATTTTGTAACTGATGTCATTTTTGCTGAGTTTGATGGCCCATTTCAACAATCGTCTAGATTGGTTTATGTTCTGCATAATAGTACAAAGAGGGTGAATAGTTAATATAATGATGGGGTGATTCTAGAAATATGGCATGAGATTCCTTGTGGAAATAACAACGACAAAGTCCATTTTGTCCAGCGTTGAGTAACGCGTATCCGCATCCGTCATTCATTTTTCTGGTCAAGAAGATAAGTTTCTCCTCTCTTGATCCTCTTTGATGAGAACGCTGTTGACTGCAAGTGAGGAAATTGTTATCTAAAGGTACAAGGTATTACCTTCATCGAGTTTGACTTACATAAGAGGTGTTGTCAAATATTCTTTAGATGTTTGAATGCTTCTTCGCACCTCTCATTCCAGATGAAATTATTGTTTCCAAAAAATAAATCATATAATGAGAGACACTTGTTAGTCAATCGCGAGATAAACATGTTAAGTACCATTAATCGTCCCGTCAGACATTTTACTTCTTGGTTGTTCTTCAGACTTAGAAAATCAAGTATAGCTGAGATTTGTTTTGGATTTTCCTCAATACCTCTTTGAGTGACGACGTATCCCAAGAACTCTTCATAAGTTAATATGAAAGTGCATGTTATAGGTCGAGCTTCACGCCATATTCGTTCAAGGTATGGAAATATTCCTTTAAGTGAGTGATATGATCGGCATCGATCAATGATTTGACAAGCATGTCATCTATGTATACCTCAATTGTGATTATAATCTTGTCGACAAAAACTTTGTTGACTAATCTCTGATAGGCGGATTCTGTGTTTTTTAGTGCGAAGGGCATTACCTTATAGCAATAGGTACCATGATTGGTGATAAATGTAGTTTTCCATATCATCAGGATACCTCATGATATGATTATATCCATAGAATGCATCCATGAACGTTAGTAGTTCATTGCATGTAGTCGATTCCACAAGTTAGTCGATATGTGGAAGAGGAAAGCTGTCTTTAGAATATGCATTGTTGAGGTCCGTGAAGTCAATGAAAATTCTCCATTTTCTGTTCTTCTTTTCTATGAAGACTGGGTTGGCAAGCTAATCAGGGTATATCACTTATGTGTTTGATCCTGCCCCTAATAGTCACTCAACTTCGTCATTGACAACCTTTAATCTCTCTAGTCTAAGCTTACACCACTTTTGCTTAATTGGTTTATAAGTTGGATCGACGTTCAGCTTGTGGTTCATGATAGAAGGGTCTATCCCATTCATGTTGGCAGTAGACCAGATCGAGCCAAAAAAATTTGACAATCTCTTCCTTAGTGTCATTCTTTAAGTTTGCACCAACTCTGATAACTCGATCTGGATTACCTTTGTCAATGGAAACTTCATTGACATCTTCCTTTGAAGGCATATCTTTTTTACTGGCTCGACAAGGAAGGCTGCTTTTGAAGTTTAAGCTATGTTAACAATAGATTTCTTGCATCCCATTAGTTTCCTTGAGGGTGTAGGTCTTTCCATCTTTCATATAAAATTTGACGCACTGATGATACATGGATGGAACAGGCTTCATAGAATGAATCCATGGAGTAACGAGGAGGATAGCATTGTAAGGTGTTGCATGTCGATGACAAAGAACTTAACGAGTTTGTTCACTCTTCCTGTAAATACGTTCAGTCGGATTGTGCAAAGTAATTTTGTGGGGATCAATTAGAAAAAAAATAAGACAACACGATGAGAGCTTGATGTTTTGCAAGTCAACTTTCATCTTCTCCAATGTTTTTTGAAGATATTGTCAACTTAACTACCGGTGTTGATCATGACTCGGGTGGCTTTGCAATTGCTGATTGTGAGTTCTGCCATTATGGGACTGTTGTGTGGTATGTCAATGTAAGAAGCATCAACCTCTGAGAATGTTACTTGGAAGTCATTCTCTGAACTGGTGTCCATTGCGTCGCCATTGTTGCTCTTTCCTGGTATTTTGTTATTGACCTGACTGGTTCTTTGCACAGTGATGATCCCCCATGATTATATTTATTCTATGAGGATGATCATTTTGATTTTTGTTATCCTCTTTGCTTTGATTGAGATTTTCTCTCAGATCTTTGGATTGTGAATAATTGTGCTTCTTTTTCAAATTTATGGTCTCATATGCGTATTGATCGTTCATGCCGATTTTTTGACGAAGGTCGCTTATGCCCAGATGAGAGAGAGGACTACTATGATCATTCGTGCAAAGATTTTACTTTAAGATCAGAGGTACTGAATTGACTGGATAATATGCCTTGACTGTTCATGCAGAGCTTTCAGAAAACGTATAGTCGACTAAGCTTAGTGTTGGTGATTGTTGTTCGTAGATCAATTTGATCGGAAGATGTTTATGTGTTGATATTGAAATGTGCTAGGTTTCTTTAAGTTTGTGACACGGATCATGTTTGTTAACCTCTTTTTTATGTGAGGATGGTTCGACTATGACCATGTTGATGTGTTGGGTGATCCGTGGTCTTTCCTCCTCAGAAGTTGGGTCATCGTGTTGTCGAGGTGGAGTGTCTGCATCTTGATCTTTGGGGATGTCCTATTGGGATCAGTCTTGAGAATTTTGGATGACTTGTCTCTGCTTTTGCTCTATATTTTCTTGTTTCTAGCAGGTTTCTATTTTAGAGGCTCGAGAGTTATTATTCCTTTGTTGAATGTCGTCATAACTATGCTACAGAGTTGCTTACGTTCTTTCGTACTGTGTCCTTTTATATTATGTTAATTACAGAACTTAGTTTCGTTACAGGATTTGAGGGGACGATTCGTCTACAAGTCTATCCTAAGCATTCCACGGCTGGTGCGATTGCAGCTGAGTCAATGGGCTCACTCTCGGCAACGGAGTAGACAATCGTCTTTTTTTCTTCTCATGTTTATCGTAGGAAGAATGTTCTCGAGATTCTTGGTAAGTATATGCTGATTTCGCAGCGAACATGTTCATCGCTTTATGTCTTATCATGTAAGCATGTTTATCTTCCTCCATGTCTATGAAAACGTTAGCGAATGAAGGACGTCTTCTAACATTATGGTTTTGTTAACATAAAGGTCAGCTTGGAAGGGGGAATGTATCAAAGTGCATTGTGCAGAGCATACACTGTTGTGTCGTTTAGATCGTGCAGTTTTGAAACCCTTTTTTAATTTCTCCATGAGTTCTCTAAGCCCTTCTTTTTCACCTTGCGACATCTTCCACATATCGGTTGTTGAGGCTCATTTTTGGATGAACATCGAGTATTGTTTAATGAATTTAGTGGATAGATAGCAGAAGTTATTGATGGAGTTCTCGGAGAGTCTGGAGAACAAAGTTAGAGCCGGTCCATTGAGACATTCTATGAACAACTTACAATATTCGACATCCCTTTCCTCGTCGGTGAAGTGTATTCATCCATGGCTATGCTGATTGCAGTCATATGATCGTTAGGCCTAGCGTCTCCCGAGAACGATGGAATTCTCAGCTTGTCCATGTGACGGATTTTAATATCAATAATTTCTTTGTAAATGGGGTCTTTAGGGTTGCAGCAAAGAAACATCTGATCTCAAGAGCCAAACTTGTTACTTTATGGATCTTCGAGGTAATATCATGCATTGTGCTTGAAGGACAACAATTTGTCGGTTTATCGCTTCGTCAGCTCCTTGAATTGTAAGGTTGTTAGTGTGAATGAGTTGCCTTTTCGCTATGTCAAGCTCGTCATTGTCGGCTGCAGGTGGCGCGATGGAGGCGGCTTGATAGCCCTCATTGGTTGTTTTATTTGCACTGTTTTCTTGACTAAGGTGCTCCATCATATCTTTCATTATTGTCATCATGGCGATGTGATCTATTGTCGGCAAGGTAACCTCTGTATCGGCCGGATCATCTCCAACCATCTTTGATATTTTTTGGCGTTGCTTTCTAAGTCCCCACATACATCACCAATTGTTTAATATGAATTCAGTATGTACAAGTTGAAAGCATGAATTTAATGGTGAATTATTTGAAAGACGTTATTGATCGATCAAAAGAAAATTACAATGTAAAAAACATAAAAAATATTTATAAAAAGATAATCAACTAGGTAAAAACAAGGTAAATTATCAAAATCCTAATTTTGTGCTGAATTGCATATTTTTTTTAATCTTTTTCCTTGTCTTCTCTTTTCTTTTATAGCAAACTTGTTTTTTTTCTAAGTCTGCCTATATTTTTGACCGATTTTAAATCAACTAAGCCGGATTTAATTTACTAGATAAACCTTGCCCCATCACGTTTCTCTCTCTTTGCTAAGGCGACTCTAGAATCTCCTGGAGAAAAACCCAAAACCGATCTCGTTTCATTTCAATCTCAATCTACTCCCCAAAATTATCAACATGCAATCAGAAGAACAGCATCAACCGTATCCGTTGAGGGGAATATTGAGAGCGTTGTAGGATCTACTTATTGGAGCTGATAGAAGAAGATGGTCAATACATGAAAAAGTTCAGGAAGAATTTGAGAGGGACCATAACCTATGCCTGGTAGCGAAGGGCCTCAACCCATATCATCAAAACACGCCTGGAATCAAAGTTTCTCTTCCTAGAACTGGGCAGCTGGTGGGAAAAGTAGAAGGTCAAATAAATGATGATGACACCGTAAGCTTCTATTTCGATACTGAGCATCACCTCCTTATGGTTCTGGATAAACAACCATACACATACAAAGGATGGTTAGTTGCTATAGATCGATGGACTAACACAAACAAACCAACCTTTCTGAAGAAGATTCTGTTCAAGGTCTGAATCTTAAAGCTTCCTGATGTCTACTGTCGTGACAGCATCGTGGAAAATATTGGATCAAAGTTTGGCTATGTTGAAGAAGTGACGATAGTAGAGCCTACTGCAGCCAGGGAAGCTCGAGTCTCGGTTAAGGTTCATTTTGATATTGATGATGAGATAACATTAACCAGAGAGGTAGAAACCATTAAGAATAGACCCCCTATGAAACTTGACTTCCGCTACATCAGATTACAGAAGTTCTGCCTTCTTTGTGGGAGTCTGAAGCATGAATATGAGCTCTGTCATGAATATCCTAAGCTGAAGCAGCATCAAGTCAAGTTGATGGATATAAGCACTAATCCATATGCATCAAAACATGAGAGAAGTGATGCTATAGGCGAATATATCTCCACCACAGAGATTGGAGAGTCATCTGGAGCAGTCGCATCTACGCAAGTAAAGTCAAGTCAAAGAATGCAGCCAATGGATCAAGAAGGAATTACGATGCAAGAGGCTACTAACCAGGAGCAATCTACTACACAAGAAGTCTCAGTAGCAGCAACCCATGACCAAAGAACCAAAAGAAAGACGCCTGAAGATAATGATGACCAACCTACAACATCAGCAAAAAGAATTGAGTTAGAACAGACCAACTACGGTTCAGTGGTTCTCCTCAAACCACCTGGTCATCCATGAAGCTCCTGCACTGGAATTGTCAAGGTTTGAGAAGCCCCTTGACAATTCCGCATCTAAAGGATATCAGGAAAAATCACTCTTCTGATATAATGCTTCAAAGAATGTAAATAGTCTAGTTAAAGGTTTAGCAAATGACCTAGGTTATCATAACTCAGTTCCTGCTTCTGGTAGTAGTGGTGGACCTGCAATCTTTTGGAATGATAGGGTTAAGGTTCATTTTTTGGATAATCCTAATCTGTATTGTACTAATATGTCTGTTGAAGATGGTACATAATCTTTTTTGGTTGTCTTATATATATGGAAACCATGTTAAAAAGTTTAGGGAAAATCAATGGCATCATATAATAAATTCTGAGGCTGCAGGTTATCTTCAGAACAAGCCAAGAATGATGATTGGAGACTTCAATGATATCAAGTACACCACGGAGAAACATGGTGGTATTAAGAGGTCAGTCTCCTAGCTAAAATTGTTTACTAAAATGCTAGCAGTTCTTGGTTTACAAGATATCAAAACCTATGGAGGCAAATTTACTTGGATGGGAACAAGAGCGAAATATACTATTCTCTCCAAGATAGATAGAGCTGTAGCGAACTGCGATTGGCTAGATATGTATTCTGCTGCTCATGTTAGATTGCTTCCTTGGATTGGCTCCGATCACAGACCCTTACTAGTTAACACAAAATCTGAGAAATGGAAGAGAAAAAGTTTCTTTAAATAAGATAGCTGTTGGAAATTATATCCTGACTTGAAACATGTTATTGAACAGGTGTGGAATGAAGAATGCTCCAGACTCTTGGGTAAATATATCCAGCATCTTATCAATAACTGCCGTAAAGCTATATCCCAATGGCGAAGCAAACAAAGTACCAACTCAAGTAAGCTGATTCAACAACTAAAAAGCTGACATTCAAAAGGTGTATGAGGCACCAACTATTGATTACGACAGGCTTGAAATTCTAAAACCTGAGCGTCATTTACAATATAGACTTGAAGAAGAGTACTGGAGAAATAAAAGCAGGGTTCTATGGCTCCAAGCAGGTGACAGGATCACAAGATATTTCCACGCCAAAACGAAGCAGAGACGAAGCTACAACAGAATCATCCAGCTACAAGACGATCATGGAAATATCTACACTAAAGCTAAGGATATTCAAGCTCACTCCATTGACTATTTTCAATCTTTATATAAAACTAACGGAGTGAGTATTGCTTCTGATCTCTTAAATGGTATCCGCAGAACGGTATCAGAAGAAGTAAATGAAAGTCTCATACGACCAGTCACCAAGGAGGAAACAAAAAAAAGTATACGCAATGAACCCAAATAAATCTCCAGGACCAGATGGTATGACTATAGTTTTAGGAATATTTATAAATTTTCCAAAATGATCCTTAACTTTCATGGTTGATGTGTGAATTGTAAGATTATAGTAAGAAGAATCTATAAAAATATGTATTTCTGATAAAATGTTTATGTAATACTCTTCTTTAATGATATTCATTTTATAAGATCATTGGTTTTACTACCAAATATTTCATTTTGACATGGTTTTACTAATAAAATTTAAAATTTGTCAAAATATTACTATGTGTAAGGTAGTATTACTATTACCTTGAAGATTACCAAAAATTACTAAGTGTAATTATAATATTAAATTTATATATATAACAGCTGCACGTTTTAAATTATTATTTTAACATCTATTATCCATGCACGTTTTACATAAGTATTTTATATATTGTTATTTTAACATGAGCAACATAAAACATTTTTAAAAACTAAAATAAGAAGATAAATGTTTTAAATTAAAAAAATTATTTGCAGATTATGGAAAGTGTAATGTGATATATTACCTCAACTTAATATTTAATGACAAATAAAATGTGTTTGTTGAAAAAAAAACTTTTAAACTTTAATCCTACATATTATAAAAACAATTTAATATGAGTATTTTTTTTTTTCAAATGAAACATGCTCAAATTGAGTATATAATTAAATATTAACATATATTTATTTTTTTATATTTAATTTGATCTTATTGCAAATGTATTGAGAGCACAAAGAAAAGAAATGAAAATCTCACAGCTCAAGTCAGCACTCAGTTCTTGTATGCCTCTGCAATACATATTCCATCTATAAAGCCTCTCATCTCTACATACAATCTACCAAGGTCGAGGCTTTTCTAGTCACAAAAAAATAAAATCTCACAGCTCAAGTCACCACTAAGAGAGTCATTCCTAATCTTCCATCCTAACTACCCCTGATATGATCTCCCATGGAGATGATTCATTCAACTTACCAAGAGACAGCATCATCAGTTTACCTTTTAATGAAATACTCTAACATTATTATTCCACTCAGTTTTTTGGTTTCCGCTCCTCCACGTTCTCCACCGGACTAAACTTAAAAGCACTAACTTGATAGAGACAAAAAAAAGTCTTCATCTCTTTCCCTTTTAGATTTTGGGCTTTTATTTTAACCATCTCAGATTCCCATAGGATCTCCTCCTACAAAAAAAATTAAAAAATCAATCATCAGCTCCTTGATTAAGAAATTTCTCAAAGTTATCTTCCATTTCTGAGTACTATCAGTATGAAATTCTCTTTGTATTACTCTATTCATTGGCCTCTTCCTGAATATTCATTAGTTGGATGGAACATAATGTTTACCTCACAATGCTCTTGGAAAATTCTTTTAAGGGATTGTCTGTGATTCCACAAGCCATTTTGCCTACAAAAGAAAACACAGATCGATACATGTGTGTAGCAAGCCCTATGTTGCAATGCAAATGACAATGATTTCACTAGGCAAGGACATGATCATTGTTAACTCTTCTGATAAAATCTAGGCTAGTGATAAAAATGTGAAAACAACGATTCTTAAATGATCCACCACAACATCTCTACCAGCAATGACCTCTCATATGCTTAAACAAAGGATCGCACAAATCAAAATCCATCTAAACAGTCCCCTAACAATCACAATCTCAAATTGCATGATCACATAAAAACAAACAACCAATCAGCATTATCAATGTGAAGACCATGAAACAACAAACACATCAATGAAACTAAGAGGTAAACAGACGAGTTGATTCACTAGGAAGCATGCTCAAGTCTCTATGAAAAGCAACCGACTTTGCCTCCAGACCCATTTCATCAAAGGGCTTCTTGAGTTCACGGACGTCGCCTTCAATGGCAGTGACGGCTCTCTGGGAAGCAGCAAAGGAGGAGCATTCCCAGAGGGAGATGACGCGATGGCGGTCGAGACCCACCAGAGGGTAACGATGAGGCGTTTGGGGACAAACCCAGATGGGTAAACACCTCATAACCATAGATTTTTTTTGTTTGGAGACAAACGAAATTGGGCAATGCGAAGGAGAGGAATCTGGAGAGTCTCTTTAGCGGGATTTAAGAGACGGTCTCTTAACTTTTAATAAAAAAGTTAAAAGGTCTCAAGTCTCTTAAATAAGAGACGTCTCTTGATTTTTTAAGTTAAAAGCTAAAAGACCGTCTCTTAAATCTCGATAAGAGACCCTCTTTAAGAGACTCCATTAAACATGCTCTTAGGTCAACAAAAGTGTTAATGGAGAGATGGGTTTAGTGAGAAAGTATGAGAGAGACACAAGTCCCAACAAAAAGTCTGGATTTTTAGCTCTTCCGAAAAGATAGTTAGGTTGGATCAATGTAATATGGTCATTTTAAGAGTAAATATGTATTTAATTCGATTTTGTAAAATAAATAAAAAATAAATTATTTTAAATTAGTGGGATTAATTAAAAAATTTCAAGAGGGACGAGGGCATATGGAGTTAAAGTCCCCAATAACACTCACTCCAAATACGGTTTAGGTAAACCGACGGTAAATGAAAGCCACGGTGGGTGGAGAGCGACTTTTTCCAATTATCATAAATCCCCGAAATCTCAGAAGCTAACGCAGCCGGAACAAAATGAGCCGTGCACTGTTCAGAAAAGCCACCAGCGACGCCGCCAGGCTCATACGGCAGAACGCGGCGGCGGAAGACCCTTTTGGTAAAACCAGCCTTGCTATTTTGAATCTTAGGCGACTGCAATCGAGGCCTCAGTTTCTTGGGAGAGGAAAGCAAACCGGGAGCTCACCTCTTCCTTCTTCTTCTTCCTCTGTTGGTTTCGTTGGATGGTATCTTGGTATGATAAAATCACGCCCAGTTTTCACCAAAAGCGTTACGTCTTCCCTTATTTACATTGCAGCCGATTTGTCCTCTCAGGTCCTTGATGGCATTTAAGATTGCAATTTACTATAAAATATTATTATGTCTCTGAAACACAAAAGAATTGTTAGTAATGGAACTTCTTGAAATGCTGATTTAATTGTATTGTGTTTTGTGAGCCTTACACTCTGTGAGAACTGACCAAGAGAGGACTCACTTGGTCTTTGATCGTTTTATCAGACCATTGCGAAAAAATCAGAAGACTCTTATGACTTAGTGAGAACAGCAAGGATGGGAGGATATGGTCTTTGTGTTTTGGGTCCAACACTTCACTGTTGGTTCAATTTTATGTCAAGACTCTTACCCAGACAGGATTTTATCACAACATTTAAGAAAATGGCTATGGGAAATATAATCTACGGGCCTATTATGATGGTGACTTTCTTCTCTTTGAACGCATTACTACAGGGTAAGCATCTTCTATGTATCAAATTGATTTTTTTTTCCATTAGCTATTGTTCAAAGAGAATCCAACAGTCTCTGTCAGATTGTAACTTATGCTTTTAATTTACTGAGTCACGCAGAGGTCTCAGGTTGTTTATTGGTGTCATGTTTGTTGTATCTTGGATGTGTCTTACAGATAAAATGATGATTCCATAGAAATCACTGGCGAAGAGTTTCAGTTTATATCAGTAGTTTTGATTACAACACTAGATCATTTTCTAAGCTATTTTACTTTCTGTTTGTATGTTTATTATTCAGGTGAAGGCGGTTCTGATATAGTTGCCAGATTGAAAAGGGACTTTCTCCCTGCGATGCGAAACTGTGTCATGTATTGGCCTATATGTGATTTTATAACATTCAAGTTCTTCCCCGTTCATTTACAGGTAAAGATACCCCCACTTCGTTTTAGACATGTGGTGCAAGACAAAACTCACAAGACAAATGAGACTACTTTTGCTGCTTATCTTAGGACAAAACTGAAAGAAATGGTTTCTCACTCAATTCGCTCTTGTTTTTCTTAATCTTGCAGCCTCTTGTAAGCAACGCGTTTTCCTATTTGTGGACAATCTACATGACTTACATGGGAAACCGTAAAAAACCAGACGTCATTCCAAGCTGAAACACTCAAAAAGATCCTTTTAAAGAGACATGTTTTTCACGAAGCGATGAGTTTTGGTTCCTCTTATTTGTCTGAATTATGTTCTCCTTCAATGAAATGTGACTTCCTGCAAATAGGACAGAGCCTATTGAGGACTTAGATGTTAAAAGTTTCTTTTGCTTTCATGGAAAGTTTGTTACATTGAGAGACACGAAAGAAAGAAAGAAAGAAATACCGAAAAGGAAGTAAAGATATCTTCTAAAACGAATGGTGATCATAACTATTATATATAAACTATTCAGAACTTGTACAACCTGATGCCTCTTTGTTCCTCAAGAACACTATACTGGCAATTCCATCCAAATTCCAGGAAAAGAATTGATCAATCAAATACCATTAACAGTTTCAAATGTTGAAAATCGCTAAATAACAGCTTTGTCTTTTTCTACAAGTTTACTCCTCCGAAGCACGAGAACAGACTTTCTCTAGATGTATAGGCCAATCCTCTCCAAGAACTCTTGGATTCAACTCCATTGCAGCAAGTAAATCCGACATCGAAACTCGTTTTCGTTGGACCAAACTCAAACAAGGCTTTATCATCCTTGTAATAAACGCATCCAACCCACTATTCAAAACATTAGCAGAGTCCATTGACAACGTTATCCCTTCCATCTCCAGTTTCTTCTCTAACCTAGTCTTCATGGTCACTGTATCAGGAAGCTCGCCGCTATTTTGACAAGTCTCATCACCCTTTCTGCAAACAAACTTTCTTGCTCCGGTTATGGAAACACCAAGCGGAGCGGTTAAGGGGCTTCTGCTCTGTACACTTTGTTCAACCTCTTCTCCTTCTTCCATTGGAAGTCTCTGTACCTTCGACATGGACTCATCATTAGTGGTAGTGATGCTTTGAGGCTTCCCAAGTGGACCAAGAGGACTCGGCCGATCTCGAAACTTCCTCGACCTGCATTTTCGAGGCGAGGAAGGAGGGAATGCAGAATCACCATAAAGAGATTTCTTGAGAAATCTTGGTGGGGGAGGAGATTTAGCAACGGTTGCGTTCTTGAGAATAGAACGTAGTAAACGATTGTGAAGAGGGACGTGTTCTCTACCGATGGTGTTGATAAAAAGCTTATCCAACTCAGACTTGCTTATCCTCGAGGTGAGGAACTTACCAAGCTGGTCAAAGTAAGTGTTTGCTCTCGAGTGTCCGAGTTTCTGGTAAATGAGAGATTTGACCTCAAGGGTATTGAATCTGGAAGAACATTGATCTGATTCTGACCCCATCTTCTTCAACACCTGAAACAATTGTTTAGGGTTACTCAAGTAAGAAAGTGAAATCAAAAGCATAGGTTCTTATCCAATTCATCAAGAATCGGATTCTACTAGCTTAAACGATTGAAATTGAGAGGATCGGAGAGTTGAAAGCGTGAAGCTTTTCTCCAAGAAAGAGTCAGAATCAATCAAAATTGACAAAAGGAGTAAGGAGGTTGATCGGAGATTGATGGAGATTAGGGTTGAGTACGAACCAGTAGAAGCGATTGATTCTTGCAGAAGTACTTCTTCTCTTTATGCCCGAAAGACTTTTTTGTTTTTTTTCTTTGTTATTTTATCGAGTTAGCTTATTTATTTTTTTAATCTAAACCATTTTAATCACAATATAAACAGTTTACAAAATTACAGAAACAAGTTATTATTTAAAGTACAATATAACCTCTTTAAATTAATACTCTATAAATTAATATACACTAAAAATCTTTATAAAATAATATAGTTTTATATTCCCAAATTGAGTTTTTGGTTCAATTAGTATATCGATAAATTAATAATTTCTATAAATTAATAAAAAATATAGTTTTGGTGTAGTCTCAACATTATTAATTTATAGAAGTTTCACTGTATAAATACTTGGGGTCCAAAAATTTTCAATTAGACCCATCCTTTATTTATTTATTTTATATTTAAATAAAGTAGAAATATAAGTAAAATAACTAAAAAACTAAATATTTAAACATATTTACTAGCTATGCTATTACTATCCTATCCAAGATCCGACTTGGATTCAGATCCAAAACCCAGCTCAATCTTCTTCTTCTTCCCTTTTCCTTCTCCATTAATAGTTTTTCACCATAAACCAAAATCAAAAAATTTCTTCAAAGATCCACTAATTTTCTCTTTCTTATCTCAAATCGATCAACTCAAAGTTACATTTAATCAATTATATCTTATCCATAATCAAATTTCATTTTTTACATACGAGATTCAAGAGAAAAAAGAATACAAAGTATTACTAGTACAACTAGTACAACTCAAACTAGTATAACTAGTACAACTCAAACTAGTATAACTTGTACAACTTGTACAACTATAATTAGTACAACTAGTACAACTAAAACGAGTATAACTAGTATAAATAGATTAAGTATCTTCTAGACATTATTTGAGAAGTGTTTTTTATGTGATCACAATATTCATTTTTGCAAAAAAATGACACAACTTTGAGAAATTATGAAATGGCATCACATAATTATGAGATATCAAAAAAATAAAATAACATAGCTCTGAGTAATTATGGAAGAAAAAGGATGTGTGCAACGATATCCTCAGAACACAACGATCTAATCAATTTCTAGTTTACAAAAATGGAATTTTATTGAAGTGGTATGATTGAACACAATGATAGAACGAGATCAAGATACAAGGGGAATAAAACTAATATTGATTGCAAGGTTAAAAGGATGAGAGAGCTTGAGCTCGAGGTCCAAGTGTCTGTCTCTAGGTTTTCACGTGTCTTGTTTTTGTCTTCCTCCTTCTTCTTATAGCTGCATTCTCGCGAGATCGCCTCAACTGCTTTAATATCGCCATGATTTTGGATTGACTACTTCCAGCTCGTCGTTACCTAGCTAATGGGCCGGTTTGAAATAGAATTATTGAATCTGCTTTCTCTCTTTGATTGATTCCAGTCCAACAACTAATCGACCAAAATAAGGCACAACAGATAATGATACATTTACAAGTTGTACTAGTTATACTAGTTGTACTATTTGTGAAGAAAAACAATTTCATCTTTTTGGTCTCGAGGCCAAAAAAACTAGATGTGTAGCCAGAAAATTCTCCAACCATTGCTCTAACATATTTTAGAATCATCAATTTTGTAAAAATACAATATATGTTTTTCCAAAATAATATAGCTAACCAAAGAAGAGAAACTTTTATAATATAAGGTATACTATGTAAACTTACAGGGTGGTGTAATAACTGGCAAAAAAATATAAAACCTTAATAAAATTAAGAATATATCACAAAACGGCCTCGTAACATTGACATTAACTTAAACTACCAATTTCCGAAAGTTAGATTATGTACTTTCCAAAATAATGTGGTTAATCAAGTAAACAAACAATTAAAATATAAGGTAAATTATGTAAACTTATGTGATGGTGTAATAAATTGTCAAAAAAAATTACATAAAATACTTAGGAATGGTAAAACTAGTACAACTACGCGGCATTAGTGTTCAACCATAATGTTTAAAACATGATACACATTTAAAACGTGATTCACACAATACAAAATGAAATAATATAGTTGTGTTAGTATTTGAGTTGTACCGGTTTGTACATAGTTATACTAATTTTTGAGTTATACCGGTTTATACATAGTTGTACCAGTTTTTGAGTTGTACCGGTTTGTACATAGTTGTACTAGTATTTGAGTTGTACCGGTCTGTACATAGTTGTACTAATTTTTGAGTTATATCGTTTTATACATAGTTATACTAGTTTTTAAGTTGTACCGGTTTGTACATAGTTGTACTTTGACAGTGAAATAAAAAAACTAGTTGTACCACATAAAATATAAACTTACCTCAGTTGTACAAGCCTTTGCCCCAATAAAATGGAATCATCAATTTTGTTAAAACAAATTACATGTATATTTTCCAAGAATTATGTAGACAAATAAGTTAACAAACCTTAAAAGTATAAGGTAGATCATGTAACTTATGAAGTTGTGTAATAATTTTTAATTTTGTTTTCCAAACCTTCAAATAAATTAAGAGAAACTTTTTGAGTACATACCAATTGAGATGTTTAATTGTTTTTTTCATATGGAAAACCAAATTGGTTTTATCAATTTCTGAAATGTCAAAGTTGTACCAGTTGTACCATTAATACTCGCTGAATATATAATAAAATATATCAATTATTTATATGTCTAGTTTTAGGGGTTTTACCAATATTTTCACATCATAACTTTGTAAAAATATGTTTGATATTTGTTTATCATAATAATATAGGTAATATAGTTAATTAAAAGTATAAAGTATATAATGTAAAATTAAAGTGTAATGTAATAATTTAATTTTTTTTTTTGAAAATATCAAATAAAATATAAAAAACTCATGTTGTTGTACCAGTAGATTTACTAGTTGTATATTTCGTATGAACAATATCACTAATAGTAGTTCTCCAAGATTTACTACTTTCACTTTTATAAGTTGTACCAGTGGAACCGTTTTCTAACGTGTTTCATTTTAAAAGTTGTAGTAGTTGTATCATAGGCAAAAACGATTTATTCAACAATGTCATGCTTCATACTTTAACTACATTATATTTAATCTTAGAACTTGACTCATAATGTTAACATACATATTATATGACTAACCCGAAACATAAAAATATAAAAAAAGAGGAAGAGACTGAGAAGAGTGAGAGAGAAAGAGAGGGAGAGAGTATACACTTACCAAACGATTTCAGAACCAAGAACTACACACATGTATTGTTTCAAGGCCTCATAAGCTATAGAAAAAAAACTTAAGAAACAAAGTTAAATATCTATGGATGAAGAGTTGAAGAGGAGGATTTTGGTTGGTGAAGGGAATGAATTTTCATGGTAGTTGAGGTGAAATGAAAAAGAAGAAGATTGATTTAATTTTTCGGTAAGACCAAGCGAGAAAGAGAAGTATAACAAGAAGAATCTGATGGCTAAGATTATAACATGGAAGAACATATCCAATGGTTGATACTGAGCTTTCATTAATGACATTATTGTAATATTTCATTTATTGGTCTATGTAATTTTTTTTATGAATGTAGGAGATTATTTTTTAGCCTTTTAGGCCATTAGAAATTTAAGTCCCAAAAAATGCAAGATGGAGGAAGACTTTAATCTCAAATGGTCCAAATGACCAAAACATAATTTAACACAACCAAACTTATTTTACATAGATCTACCACATCATTATAAACTAGAATTTGAGCCTAATTTTTATATGTAATTTATATGATAAAATAATTAAGTATATTATCTTTAGTTTGATATTATATATTATATAATTTTATAAGATATTTGTTTTGTGTCTTATTCAACATCATTAATATATTATTAGTTTATATTTTTATACATAATTTGTTTTTGTCATCAGTATTTATTAATGAACATCAATCTAATATTGAAACATGCATTTCAAAATTTTCTAAATTTAAAATAAAGAAATATCCTAGAATAATCCTAAAAAAAATTTCTCACAAAATAGCACACAAGGAAAAAAATGACCAAAATGTTTCATTAAAGAGGTAAATACACACTTATATCTTTAGGGTTAACTATTATAGACTTGGGGTTTAGAGGTTAGAGTTTCAAATTTTTAAAAATAAAAATTTAAATTTTTCAAAATGAAAGAGGCTATTTTGGTTATTTTCTTCTTTGAAAATTTTTTTGTGATAAAAACTTTAAATAGTACTATTTAAAGGGCAATTCTCTCAAGTAGCTATTTTAAAGTTTTTGTCACCAAAATAACTCTCAAAAAGAAAAAGAACTTTTTGCAAAAGTGACTCAAAACTTGAAGTCAATTACAAAACCAACCCATGATTTGTTTGAAATTTTGATTTTCCCTTTTCACCTTAGAATTTCGGATAATTCACGAAAATATCATTACTTTAATATTTTTTTCTCGAAAATGTGTGTATTACCATATCAGCCTCATCTTCATCAAGTATTTACAATATTGCCATTGACTTCAATACACCAACCATCATGAACAACCAATTTGAAGCTTTTAATCTTTCTAAAAATAGATTTTGACTTTCCGTTTTCGTTTGTAATGCTTAAAAAACTTTATCTCTTTCACTTTCTCTCTTTCACTTTCTCTCTTTCACTTTCTCTCTTTATTCATTCAAAAATACACAAGATTTTGATTCAAAATTTTGTAAGGTTCATAAAGCCATTTAAGCCCATGGTTCTTGGTCATTAACGAGTAGGTCGCTCAACTTGGTCGTTTTCTGTAGTATTAGAGAAGCTACACAAGTTATCTCAGTTGTAAAGGTATGAAATCGATTTTTTACCCAGATTTGTTCGTCCTGAAGACCTCCATATAAGTCTTCTAGTTGGAGAAGACTTATATGAAAGTCTTCTGGTCAAAGAAAATGTTAGTTTTTGCAATTGACTTTCTTGGTGTCTTTTTCAAATGACTCATATGGAAGTGGGAAGACTTCCTGGAAGTCTTCCAACATTTCTTTGTTAACAAAAAAAAAATACGAAGACTTACAAGTAAGTCTTCTAGAAAACAGGTTTGTTTTTGCAATTGACCAAATTGTGTCAGAAATTTGACTTTCTCAGAAGTCTTCTGGGTACGATTCAACGAAAGTCTTCTCAACTTTCAAAATTAAGTCTTCCAACCGCTGGTGTAAGTCTGCTTAGGTTACTTTTGCAATTAACAATAAAAACTTAAAATAAGTCATTTCAACCAGAAGACTTACAGGGAAGTCTTCCGACAGAAGACTTACTAATAAGTCTTCTGGAGTTTTATTCCGGGATTCTGGTCAAAAAAGACTTACGACAGAAGACTTATTAGTAAGTCTTCAGTCGGAAGACTTCCCTGTAAGTCTTCTGGTTGAAATGACTTATTTTAAGTTTTTATTGTTAACTGCAAAAGTAACCTAAGCAGACTTACACCAACGATTGGAAGACTTAATTTTGAAAGTTAGAAGACTTTCGCTGAATAGTACCCAGAAGACTTCTGAGAAAGTCCACTTTCTGACACAATTCGGTCAATTGCAAAACAAACTTTTTTTCCTAGAAGACTTACTTGTAAGTATTCTCCGGCATTTCGATTTTTTTTTTAAAATCAAAGAGAGACTTCCCGAGAGGTCTGCTGTAGAAGACTTATCTGGAAGTCTTCCATTGTAAATTTCCAATTGCAAAAATGACCTCCCCGGAAGACATACCCGTTAGTCTTCTTGCGAAGACTTCCAGGAAGTCCTCTAAGTCGATTTTTAATAAACTTTCATTTTCTTTAAACATATAGACTTTTATATATTTTCTTTTTATATTAACCAAATACTAAGGCTACTGAATGAAATTTGTACCTTAATAGGTGGTAATTATGAGGTTCCCTATCAACATTATGGTTTTTAGCTAATGATAGAAGGTTATATTGATGTTCTATGTTATCTAATGTGTTTTAATTATATTTTTTTCAGATGATGCGCCAGTTACCGGTAGTCTATGGAGAGTGGTTGGTGAAAGATCATTCTTGGGAATTTGTGGTTGATTATGTCAAAGGAGCGAGAATGTTCTTTTTGACCGAAGGTTCTACACATGAGGAACTTGTTCAAATGGCTCAAGAAGATTATAACCTAGACATGAACACAGAGGTTGTGGAGTTGATCTACTCATTACCAGAAGCAATGATGCAACAAATGGCTCCATCATCCTTCCCTCCTATTCATGTTACAAGTGATAGACAAGTTCGGAACTTGATCAATAGTAATGAAGCTGAATCTGAAGCTGAAGCTGAAAAGAGTAATGAAAGGGAAGAATATGAAGCCGGGGAAGAATATGATGATAACTTACCTGAAGATGGAGAAGATGGTAGGAAGAAGAATGCTGATATCCCTTATTTTAAAGAAGAAGTTGACGATGCTGACGATTACAATGTTTTTGGAAAAGTTAAAGACGAGGAAGAGGTAGAAGAAGATGATATGGGTTTTGAGGAATTGAAACAGGCATATGATAGGGAAGGAGCACTGGTATCAACGACAATATCTATGTCAACCAGAGTTTTGTTAGTAAGGATGCACTGGTTTCATAGTTGCAGTTGACAGCGGTGAAGAAGTAGTTCTCCTACAGAATATACAAGACAACAAAAGCTCTACTTGTGGCAAAATGTCGTGTTAATGGGTGTGCATGGAAGCTTAGAGCAAGTGTGAAACATGGAGCGAACAGTTTTTGGGTAACCAAGTATGTGAAAGACCATACATGTTCTATGACAGACCGGATAGCTCAGCGGAAACGAAGTGCTCCGAAGTATATTGCTAGTCTTTTCTTAGATCGCGTTGGAATCATTGATGGGTTAACTCCGCAGCATATCAAAGATGCAATAAAAAGATATTTGGCATGAATCTAGATTACACCACTTCATACCGAGCATTGTTACATGCTCAAGAATTGGTGAGAGGTTCAGTAGAAGATGGGTATGAGCGGCTTCCTTCATATTTGGAGCAACTCTCGTTAGCAAATCTGGGTTCTATCACAAGTATAGAGCTTGATTCTAAGAGTAGATTTAAGTATCTATTTATATCCTTTGGAGCTTCTATAGTTGGGTATCAGTATCAGAGAAGGGTAATCGTGATGGATGGAACTCACCTAAATGGAAAGTATGGAGGTGTTATGTTAGTTGCAGCTGCACAAGATGGTAATTTTCAGATATTTCCATTGGCGTTTGGAATCGTTGATGCTGAAAACAATGAATCTTGGGAATGGTATTTCACAAAATTGAGGAATTGTATTACTGATGAATATCCCATGGTGATAGTCTCGGACCGGCACACATCAATTCAATATGCATGTGATAAAGTGTTTCCTTGGGCGACTCGAGGCATCTGTTATTATCATTTGCAAAAGAATATTGTCCAAAAGTATAAGGAAAAGCATCTCTTGTATTTGGTTAAAGGTGTTGCATATGCTCATACTCATTATGATTTTAACCGGTACATGAAGGAGATACGGAGTGCAAATCCTGATCTTGCAACATATTTGGAGGAAGCTGACACGTCTTTATGGTCACGGGTTCACGGGTTCATTGTCTAGGAGAAAGGTACAACATAAAAACGAGCAACATTGCTGAGTCAATTAATTCCGCACTCAAACGAGATAGAGGATTTCCAATACCATTCCTTTTGGAGTTTATAAGGGAGAAGCTAGGAAGGTGATATTAGAAAAGGAGAGAAGATGCTTTGACCCTCACAACTCAACATAGTCGGGGAGTTGAAGTCTTATTGGCGGTTCGTTTAGAAACAGCGGCTCCGATGAGTGTCCAACCAATTGATAGATAGCGGTTCGTTGTGAAAGGTGGTCAACGGGACTGTGTTGTTGATTTGGAACATGGAAAGTGTGATTGTGGTGTCTTTATAATTGAACAAATACCTTGTCCTCATGCTATAGCAGCTGCAATATTTTCTGGTGTGGATGTCGCCACCCTCGTTAGTCTGTATTACTCAAAGGAACTTTTGTTCTCATGATACTCACAGAATATATATCCTTGTGTTGGAGAAGTTGAGGCACGGAAATGCCTTCCTCCAGAACAAAAGCGTGGTCCAGGAAGGCAAAAAAAATCAAGATGGCAATCTTGGTTGGAGCTATCCAGGTTTAAAGGCGCAAATCCCGGAAGCTACACATGGAATATAGGTGCTCAAACTGCCAAGAAACTGGTCATAAGCGCCCATATTGCACCAACTGATCGGGTGAGAAGACTTCCGTGAAAGTCTTCTGTTAAGTTTTCTGGTGAGTAGACTACCGTGAAAGTGTTTTGTTAAGTCTTCTGGTGAGAAAACTCGTGAAAGTCTTTTGTTAAGTCTTTTATTAAGTCTTCTATTAAGTCTTCTGTGAAACTCTTTTGTTAAGTCTTCTATTAAGTCTTCTGTTAAGTCTTCTATTCTATTAAGTCTTCTGTGAAACTCTTTTGTTAAGTCTTCTATTAAGTCTTCTGTTAAATCTTCTTTTCTATTAAGTCTTCTGTTAAGTCTTCTATTCTATTAAGTTTTCTATTAAGTATTATGTTAAGTCTTATATTCTGTTAAGTCTTCTATTATGTTAAGTCTTCTATTAAATCTTCCGTGAAACTCTTTTGTTATCCTAATCGTCTTTCATTACAACAGAAATCGTTCATTACAACAAAGTCATTACAAACAAATAATTACATATAAATATAACCCTAAGTCATTACAAACAAATAAGGGAACAAATAATTACATACATACTAATACAAAGTCATCCATACATATCCAAGTCGTTATAATAGGATGTCTTATCTTCGATGCCTTCGAAGCCAGGGGTCTCGTGAAATATATCATGCGCCATCTTCTCCTGAATATGCTTCACGTTCTTCTCACAAAAGGCAGCAGGAAACAAAGTGTACCCAAGAGCATGACACTCCATGTACTTCAAGGCGTACACACCACAATCACCAGTTATGCACTGTGGTACTCCAACTGTCGGTTTTTCAAACGTGAATGGCTCCAGTGAGTACTTGATACGCTCATCGTCGGTGGAAGTGCACTCAACAAGTAAATAAGAGACCATTGTGAGAAAAGACTCAATTACCTCATTCAGTTGTGCTTTGGATATATGTTTCACAATGCTGTCCCAGACAACTATGTGCCTCTTAGGGTTAACTATTATAGACTTGAGGTTTAGAGGTTAGAGTTTCAAATTTTTAAAAATAAAAATAAAATTTTAAATTTTTCAAAATGAAAGAGGCTATTTTGGTTATTTTCTTCTTTGAAAGATTTTTTGTGATAAAAACTTTAAATATTACTATTTAAAGGGCAATTCTCTCAAGTAGCTATTTTAAAGTTTTTGTCACCAAAATAACTCTCAAAAAGAAAAAGGGCTTTTTGCAAAAGTGACTCAAAACTTGAAATCAATTGCAAAACCAACCAATGATTTGTGAGAAATTTTGATTTTCCCTTTTCACGTTAGAATTTTGGATAATTCGCGAAAATGTCATTACTTTAATATTTTTTTTTCTCGAAAATGTGTGTATACCATATCAGCCTCATCTTCATCAAGTATTTACAATATTACCATTGGCTTCAATACACCAACCACCATGAACAACCAATTTGAAGCTTTTAATGCTTCTAAAAATAGATTTTGACTTTCCTTTTTTGTTTGTAATGCTTAAAAAACTTTATCTCTTTCACTTTCTCTCTTTATTCATCCAAAAATACACAAGATTTTGATTCAAAATTTTGTAAGGTTCATAGAGCCATTTAAGCCCATGGTTCTTGGTCATTAACGAGTGGGTCGCTCAACTTAGTCGTTTTCTGTGGTATTGGAGAAGCTACACAAGTTATCTCAGTTGTAAAGGTATGAAATCATTTTTTTACTCATTTTGTCCTGAAGACCTCCATATAAGTCTTCTAGTTGGAGAAGACTTATATGAAAGTCTTCTGGTTAAAGAACATGTTAGTTTTTGCAATTGACTTTCTTGGTGTCTTTTTCAAACGACTCATATGGAAGTGGGGAGACTTCCTGGAAGTCTCCCAACATTTCTTTGTTAACAAAAAAAAAAACGTGAAGACTTACAAGTAAGTCTTCTAGAAAAACAGGTTTGTTTTTGCAATTGACCAAATTGTGTCAGAAATTTGACTTTCTCAGAAGTCTTCTGGGTACGATTCAACGAAAGTCTTCTCAACTTTCAAAATTAAGTCTTCCAACCGTTGGTGTAAGTCTGCTTAGGTTACTTTTGTAATTAACAATAAAAACTTAAAATAAGTCATTTCAACAAGAAAACTTACAGGGAAGTCTTCCGACAGAAAACTTACAAGGAAGTCTTCCGACAGAAAACTTACTAATAAGTCTTCTGGAGTTTTATTCCGGGATTCTGGTCAAGAAAGACTTACGACAGAAGACTTATTAGAAAGTCTTCAGTCGAAAGACTTCCCTGTAAGTCTTCTGGTTGAAATGACTTATTTTAAGTTTTTATTGTTAATTGCAAAAGTAACCTAAGTAGACTCACACCAACGGTTGGAAGACTTAATTTTGAAAGTTGAGAAGACTTTCGTTGAATAGTACCCAGAAGACTTACAAGAAAGTCCACTTTCTTGTAAGTCTTCTAAGAAAGTCCACTTTCTGACACAATTCGGTCAATTGCAAAACAAATATTTTTTTTCCTAGAAGACTTACTTGTAAGTCTTCTTCGGCATTTCGTTTTTTTTTTTTAAATCAAAGAGAGACTTCCCGAGAGGTTGCTGTAGAAGACTTATCTGGAAGTCTTCCATTGTAAATTTCCAATTGCAAAAGTGACTTCTCCGGAAGATATACCCGTTAGTCTTCTTGTGAAGACTTCCAGGAAGTCTTCTAAGTCGATTTTTAATAAACTTTAATTTTCTCTAAACATATAGACTTTTAAATATTTTTTTCTTATATTAACCAAATACTAAGGCTACTGAATGAAATTTGTACCTTAATAGGTGGTAATTATGAGGTTCCCTATCAACATTATGGTTTTTAGCTAATGATAGAAGGTTATATTGATGTTCTATGTTATCTAATGTGTTTTAATTATATTTTTTTCAGATGATGCGCCAGTTACCGGTAGTCTATGGAGAGTGGTTGGTGAAAGATCATTCTTGGGAATTTGTGGTTGATTATGTCAAAGGAGCGAGAATGTTCTTTTTGACCGAAGGTTCTAAACATGAGGAACTTGTTCAAATGACTCAAGAAGATTATAACCTAGACATGAACACAAAGGTTGTGGAGTTGACATACTCATTACCAGAACCAATGATGCAACAGATGGCTCCAACATCCTTCCCTCCTATTCATGTTACAAGTGATAGACAAGTTCAGAACTTGATCGAGATAACTAAAACGCATTATGTACGTCTTTTTGTATCAAGCCGAGGCAAATTTGGAAACAAAGAAGCTGAAGATAGTAATGAAGCTGAATCTGAAGCTGAAGCTGAAGCTGAAGCTGAAGCTGAAGAGAGTAATGAAAGGAAAGAATATGAAGCCGGGGAAGAATATGAAGCCAGGGAAGAATATGATGATAACTTGCCTGAAGATGGAGAAGATGGTAGGGAGAAAAATGATGATATCCCTTATTTTGATAAAGAAGTTGACGATGCTGAAGATTACAGTGTTTTTTGGAAAAGTTAAAGACGAGGAAGAGGTAGAAGAAGATGATATGGGTTTTGAGGAATTGAACAGGCATATGATAGGGAAGGATGCACTGGTATCAACGACAATATCTATGTCAACCAGAGTTTTGTTAGTAAGGATGCACTGGTTTCAGAGTTGCGGTTGACAGCGGTGAAGAAGAGGTTCTCCTACAGAAAATACAAGACAACAAAAGCTCTACTTGTGGCAAAATGTCATGTTAATGGGTGTGCATGGAAGCTTAGAGCAAGTGTGAAACATGGAACGAACACTTTTTGGGTAACCAAGTATGTGAAAGATCATACATGTTTTGTGACAGACCGGATAGCTCAGCGGAAACGAAGTGCTCCGAAGTATATTGCTAGTCTTTTCTTAGATCGCGTTGGAATCATTGATGGGTTAACTCCGCAGCATATCAAAGATGCAATGAAAAAGATGTTTGGCATGAATCTAGATTACACCACTTCATACCGAGCATTGTTACATGCTCAAGAATTGGTGAGAGGTTCAGTAGAAGATGGGTATGAGCGGCTTCCTTCATATTTGGAGCAACTCTCGTTAGCAAATCCGGGTTCTATCACAAGTATAGAGCTTGATTCTAAGAGTAGATTTAAGTATCTATTTATATCCTTT